>CM034241.1:19901909-19949168 GCA_019916065.1 Vitellaria paradoxa | reverse complement strand
TACACCTTATATAAGTGCATAACTAAATTGCTTACGGGAAGATTGAAGATGGTTTTGCCTAGTCTGGTTAATGAGGCCCAAGCTGCTTTTGTTCATGGTAGGAGTATAGGGGATATTCTTTTGGCTCAAGATTGGTTCGTGGGTACCATTCTAATACAGTGTCTCCTCGTGTGCTATTAAAGTTGATCTCATGAGGCCTATGATTCTGTGAACTGGCATTTTCTTTGGGAAGTAATGCGACTAATTGGGTTTCCCATTCGTTTGTGGATTGGATAAAGGTATGTGTGTCTACTCCCCGTTATTCAGTTTCTATAATGGAGAGCTCAATGGCTATTTTGCTGGGAGGAAAGGATTGAGGCAAGGAGATCATATTTCTCCTTATTGTGTTGTTTTGTGCATAGAGGTTTTATCTCGCATTCTTGCAAAGAAGACTTTGGAATCCTCGGCTTTCCATTTTCATTGGAGATGTAGGAAGACACGACTCACTCAATTAGCTTTGCAGATGATTTGCTTCTATTTTGTAAAGGTGACACGGGATCTGTTGCAATGCTCCAGGATGCTCTACACTTATTCTCTGCCTTCTCAGGACTTAAGCTAAATCCTTCCAAGAGTGAAGTATTTCTCTCAGGTATAGCTCCAGAGGTTAAACTAGGTATTCTTAGCAACTTCAATTTCGTGAAGGATTTCTTCTAGTGCGGTATCTAGGTGTGCCTCTCATTTCTACAAAGTTACGAGTTTCGGATTGTAATGGTTTGGTGGATCGTCTTGTGAGACGGGTAAAAAACTGGACTACTCAATTCTTTCATTTGCTGGACGGTTGCAGCTTATCCAATCTGTGTTGTTTAGCATACAGGCCTTTTGGTGTTCTCACTTTGTATTACCGGCTGGAGTCTTAAAATCCATTGAGGGTGTCTTCGTGCTTTTCTTTGGAAAGGTCCATCATTACATCATCATGGGGCAAAGGTGGCATGGGAGGAGGTCACACGGCCTAAACAAGAGGTGGACTTGGAATTAAAAAGATTAAGGATTGGAACTTGGCGTGCATGACACGTTTCATTTGGCGGTTGTGCTCTCCTTGAACAACTTCCATGTGGGTCAACTAGATCAAGTCTATCTCCTTAATAAAAACCATTTCTGGGTTGCTAAGGTGCCTTGGAATTCCTCTTGGTCCCTGGCGGAAAATTATGAGTTGAGAGATAGGTACTCCCTATTTGACTATGAAAGTGGCAATGGAATACATGCTTCTTTATGGTTTGATGCTTGGATGACTAGAGGTCAAATTTGCTCTTCTCCAACTGATAGAGTAATTTATGATTCGGGTTTGCCAAAGGATGCTATGGTGGAAAGAATTATTTCTGGCAATAGATGGTCTTGGCCCGTTGCCAATTCCCTAAGTTATTAGATCTTGAAAGGGAAACTGAGGGTTTGTCTCCTCCTAATTCTTCTTGTGCTGATGTGTTGCTTTGGGATAAGGTGTAGAAGGTTTTTTCTACTAAGGCTTTAGAACTCCTTGAGAGTTTCTAATCCACCCATGAGATGTTCAAGGTAGTATGGTTTAAATTTCATATTCCAGTCATGCTTTCATTCTTGGTTGGCAATAAGGAGGAACTTGCTACTCAGGATAGGCTTCTATCTTTTGGGTTGATTTCTGCTATGAGATGCCTTTCTGTGGGGTGTCACGTGAAGATCATGATCATTTGTTTTTCATGGCTCCTTCACTTATCGAGTATGGCAATCTTTATTGGCAATTTCAGGGTTGCAAAATTCATCTAGTATTGGGGGTGTCATTACTTGGCTTCTACTATATGTAAAGGCTCAACTTTACTTTCAATTATTGGTAGACTTACACTTGTAGCCTCGGTTTATGTGCTTTGGCGGGAAAGGAATAGGAGACAACATGAGAAGAAGTTTCAAGATGAGGTGACTATCCTTAGTGCTATCAAGGAGTTGTGAGAGTGCGGCTTATGGATTGCTCGGGTTTTCCTAAAACGGATCAAAATCGCAATCTTCTCCACTAATGGAATCTTCCTCAATCTGTTATTGAGTAGTGTTTCTTTTCCTAAGTTTTCATGACTATTTGGGAGGGAGTGAATTGATGTTGAGATGAGGTTGCCCTGAATACTTGTATACTGTTCTTCACTTGGGCTTTCATGTTAATTTGTGAGAGTGATTTGATCTTGAGTTCCAGGGTATGCCCCTGCGTATTTGTACATGAACTTCTATTTTTTGATTTAATACATTTCCTTTTACCTTTCAAAAAAAAATGTTTTTGTTCATTTTTTGTATTTTTACTGATCTGTACATTAAAATTAAGAACGGCCAAAACTTGGCGCTCGAGTGACCGATTACAATGATATTTGTTTTTATTTCCTATATTTTTACGCGATCTACGAATCCAAATTAGAAACGGCTATAACTTGGCACTTGGGTGTCTGGTTAGCGTAATGTTTTTTTCTTTTTTGTATTTTTACGTGATCTGCACATTCAAATTAAAAACGGCCAAAACTTGGCACTCGGGTGTCCGATTATGATGATATTTGTCTTCAATTTTTGTATTTTTACGCGATTTACGAATCCAGATTAAAAATAGTTATAGCTTGGCACTCGGGCATCTGGTTAGAGAAATATTTTTGTTCATTTTTGTATTCATACGTGATCTACACATTTGAATTTAAAATAGCCAAAATATGGTGCACGTGTTCCTGATTACAATGATATTTGCCTTCATTTTTTGTATTTTTACACAATCTACGAAACCAAAAAAAAAAAACGACTACAACTTGGCGCTCAGTTGTCAGGTTAGGATAATTTTTTTTGTTTATTTTTGTATTTTTCCATGATCTGTGTATCGAAATTAAAATTGGCCAAAACTTGACGCTCGGTGTTTGATTACAATGATATTTGTTTTCTTTTTTTGTATCTTACGCGACCTACGAATGCAATTAAAGTGGCTATAACTTGGCGCTCGGGCGTCTGCTTAGAGTAAATTTTTGCTCATTTTCTGTAGTTTTACGTGCTTTGCGCGTTTAAATTTAAAACAGCCAAAACTTGGTGCTCGGGGTATTGATTGCAATGATATTTGTCTTCATTTTTTGTATTTACTACGCGATCTACTAGTCCAAATTAGAAACGGCTATAACTTGGCGCTCGGGTGTCTGGTTAGAGTAATATTTTTGTTCATTTTTGTATTTTCCGTGATCTACGCATTTAAATTAAAAACGGCCAATGCTTGGCGTTCGGGTATCCAATTACAATGATATTTGTCTCCATTTCTTGTATTGTTACGTGATCTACAAATCGAAATTAAAAGCGCTATAACTTGGCGCTCGGGTCTCTGGTAAAAGCAATATTTTTGTTTATTTTGTGTATTTCTACGTGATCTGTGTATCGAAATTAAAAACGGCCAAAACTTGGTGCTCGGTTGTCTGATTACAATGATATTTATTTTTAGTTACTATATTTTTATGTGATCTACGAGTCCAAATTAGAAACGGCTATAACTTGGCACTCGGGTGTCCGGTTAGAGAATGTTTTTGTTCATTTTTTGTATTTTCACGTGATCTGTACATAAAATTAAGAACGGCTAAAACTTGGCGCTCGAGTGACCGATTACAATGATATTTGTTTTTATTTCCTATATGTTTACGCGATCTACGAGTCCAAATTAGAAACGGCTATAACTTGGCACTCGGGTGTCCGGTTAGCATAATATTTTTGTTGATTTTTTGTATTTTACGTGATCTGCGCATTCAAATTAAAAACGCCAAAACTTGGCACTCGGATGTCCGATTATGATGATATTTGTCTTCAATTTTTGTATTTTTATACGATCTACGAATCCAAATTAAAAAACAGTTATAACTTGGCGCTCGTATGTCTGGTTAGGGAAATATTTTTGTTCATTTTTTGTATTCCTACGTGGTCTACACATTTGAATTTAGAATAGCCAAAATATGGTGCACGTGTGCCTGATTACAATGATATTTGCCTTCATTTTAGTATTTTTACGCGATCTACGTGTCACGCCCCGGATCTCGTGACCCGAGTGAGTGATAAACAAACATAACATGCTCTAATATAACCAATCCCATAATCAGAGCAACGCAACATAAGCTAGTGAGCCCAAGACATAAGATAGAATAAAATAAGTTTAACCTTACTATTGATTGTACTATGAAAAGTACAATCATTAACCTTAATTAGTGATTTGTTAGGTGGATTTATATCTTAAAAAGATGATAAATTGTTTTTAAATGCATTCATGAGGAATTCTTGTGATTTGCAGGTGTTTGGGACTAAAATGGATGAAGTTGGGCTAAATTGGATGAAATCAAGAAGTTGGTTCGAACACATGTTTGAACCAACTGTTGTTCAAACCAATGTTCTAACAACAGAAGGCAAACCAAAAAAAGATGCAGCAGATTTTGGCTAAGTGTTGGAAAAAGTGGTTCGAACCAATGTTCAAACCATAGGTTGTTTGAACCTTGGTTAGAACAACAGAAGCCAAGCATAGACCAACAAGTGCTAAATTTGACTAAGGCAAAGTGGTTCGAACCTTTGTTCAAACCACATGTGGTTTGAACCTTGGTTCGATCGACAGAAGGGTGAAAAGTTGCAGAGCTCAAAAATTTCTAAGTCCCAGATTTAGGTTCGAACCTTGGTTCGAACCAACCCTTGTTCAAACATTGGTTCGATCAACAGAAGCTGTGCAAGGTTCAACTGGAAGAAAATTTTCTAAGTCCCAGACTTTGGTTCGAACCCTTGTTCGAACCAACTTTGGTTCAAACACTGGTTAGAACAACAGAGGCTGTGCAAAGTCTAATTGGAGTAAAATTTGACTAAGTCCCAGAAATTGGTTCGAACCTTTGTTCGAACCAATCAGTCTGTTCGAACCTTTATTCGAACCAACCTGCAATTCGAGGATCCTGAAATTCAGCTTTTGAGAAATGGGCAGTTATGTACTTTTACATGTTATATTTCATATATATATGTATGAAGGAGGTCGTTTAGGGATATACAGATTCATTTCTTTCAGTTAAGCTTTCCTTTTAGAGAGAGAGAATTGTAGAGAGAGAAAGTGATTCCATCTTCATTTCTTTGAATTCTTGTATCAGAATTTCAGTTCTATGAATGGATTTACTTCAATTTTTATTGTTTTCTTCTTTTATGATGTTTGAGTAGACTTTTCTCTTGGATTCAAGGCAAGTTTCGTAGTTGATTTGCAAGAATTTCAAGGTAATGGGCTTAATGTTGAAATCTTATGTGTTAAAGGAAAAATCTATGTTTGATTTGAATTGATTATTGATTTTTGAGTTGAGATTTCAATTGAACTCCAATTTTGTATGGTTTATGGCCTTTACTTACAGATTTCTACATAGAATTATCATGCCTTTCTTTTAGATTTGTATGGCAATTGCTATTCCTAGGATTTGTATGTAAGATCTATGAGCTATGCCTATTAGGTGTTTGATTTGAATTCTCAGCAGATTTTTGTTCTTAATTTCTTACTCAAATCAGATTTGGATTGTTCTAAGTGGTTTTATTTCTAGATTATCTTTTGATCTACCCTTTTTAGGTGTAGAATCCTTGGAATTTATTGTCAATCACTACGAGCTTGTTTTGGATCCAAGGTTTTCTTAAATTTGTTTTTAAAACATTTTATCCAAACAACCATTTCTAAAACCAAATTGAATCTCTATCATTCATTGTGGGGTTGAAAATTTGTCTAAAACCTTTTCCAAGAATCATTTGTTCACTAATTTTTACTAAGGCTCTCTGTGGACACGATCCGGTTCTCACCGGTTATTGTGCTTCAATAGACACCCTGCACTTGGGGTCGAGCCAATATTGATACATTGGAATCGAGCAAGCACTTTTTGGCGCCGTTGCCGGGGAGCCTTAAGCAACGGTGAACGACGATCTTGGGAAGTTTGGGCGGATTCATCCTCACCACCATTTCCAACGACGAATTACACACTTGTTGGGTAATCTTGTTCCATCATCATTTCCATTTTCATTAGTTGTTTTTGATTTGAAATAAGTTAGTATTGGTAAACATTCATAAATTGCTTGTGCTTGTGCATTTGTTGCATCTTGTGCATGCATCTCAGGTCCGGTAGGATTGTTCAATCAATCTTGCATCCACAACATCAACCTATAGAGGAATTCATCGAGTTTTCATTAACTTCATCATCCACATCATCTACACCACAATCACCATTATCATCATCTGTTTCTACTGATTTAGCGCATTTAATGGAAAATTTGGGAGACAATGGGCAGGATGGCCAGGAGGCCATAGCTCCTTTAGATGCACGACCATTGAGGGAGTTGTTGCACCCCGTGCGACAAACTACCCCTTCTTGCATAATCCTTCCTCTAAATCAGAGGAATTTCACTTTTAAGCTTGGCACAATACAATTGTTACCCACATTTCATGGCATGGATTCGGAAAACCCATACACATACATGAAAGAGTTTGAGGATGTGTGTGCTACTTGCATGGATCAAAATGTGAGCGAAGACACCGTAAGGTTGCGGTTGTTTCCACTTTCTTTGAAGGATAAGGCCAAAATATGGCTCAATTCCTTAAGACCTCGCTCCATTGGCACATGGAGAGAAATGCAAGCGGAATTTTTGAAAAAGTATTTCCCAGCTCACAGAACATTAATGATGCAAAAACAAATCATGAATTTTTCATGTCAACCGGGTGAGTCATTTTTTCATGCATGGGAGAGGTTTAAAGATTTATGTAATGCATGTCCTCATCATGGATTTCCAATTTGGCGGTTGTGTAGTTTTTTCTATGATGCATTGCCATCTGAGCATAAACAGTTAGTGGGTACCATGAGTAATGGTCAATTTCTTGATAAGTCGGCTGAGGAAGCCTATGAGTTTTTGGAAGAGTTGGCTGAAAATACCAAATCTTGGGAAGTAACATCACCTTCACCTTTAGAGTCTAGAGGAGTCCAAGCACAATCTAGCGGGAAATTAAGGTTGAATGATAGTGACGATTTGAGTGCTAGGATAGCTTCTCTCACTAGGAAGGTAGAGTTACTTGAGACAAAGAAGGTGAACATGATAAGTGAAAGAGAAGTGAGATGTGTCATTTGTGAGGCACCTGACCATAGTACTGATGAATGCCCCACGGTTCCAGCTTTCAAGGAAGTTTTGTATGGGCAAACTTCAAACACAAACACCTCACACAATTTCCCTAAGCCATACTCCAGTCAAACTCAAGCTCAGTCAGGACATCCTCCCCTTCCTAACCAATATCACCCTGGGTTGAGAAATCATCCCAATTTTTCATGGAGGAATGATTCATCTAGTGCACCCTACCCCCCACAATTCAATTCAAACCCTTCTCAAGGTCAACCACAAGGTCCATCTTCTAGTTCCTTCCAACCTCAATATAGGAAGTCATCATTAGAGGATACCCTTCAGCAGTTTATGCAAGGTCAAATTGGTATTAACAATCAAACTGCTAAGAATCAAGAGCAAACCAATAGGGCCATTGAGGATATTAGGAACCAATTGACCAAGCTCATTCAAAGTCAGAGTCAAACTGAAAAGGGTAGATTGCCTTCACAAACCATCCAGAACCCTCAGGGTCAAGTTCATATGGGAGAGACTTTAGGTGAAAAATCAACCCATGAGCATGTGCAAGCAATCACTACATTGAGGAGTGGGAGGATAGTTGAAAAACCAGATGATCCGAGGTTGTTGAGAGTTAATGATAAAGAGGGAATGGTTTATGGTGAAAAAGGGGAGAGTAGTGAACAAGGAGAGAGTAGAATAGAAAAGAGAAGAAGTGATGATGAAGGAAAGAGAAATGATGATGATGATGTGGAGGAAGAAGTTATGAGAAATGAGAGAAATGAGAAAATGAAAAAGAACAAGGTTGAGAAGAATAAGGATGAGAATAAAGAGAGAGAACAAGTTGTAGGTTTCCAACCCCGACCACCTTTTCCAAGCCAATTGAGCAAGTCAAAGAAAGAGTTGTTAAACTCTGAAATTTTTGAGGTTTTCAAGCAACTAAGGATCAACCTACCCTTATTAGATGCCATCAAACAAGTTCCATCTTACTCCAAGTTTTTAAAAGACCTTTGTACTGTTAAGAGGAGGGTGAGTGTCAAGGAAAAGGCTTTCATGGCAGAACAAGTTAGTGCCATTCTTCAATATAAGACCCCACCAAAGTACAATGACCCAGGGTGTCCTACCATAGCATGTGTCATAGGTGAGCACAAGGTGAAACAAGCCCTACTAGACTTAGGAGCTAGTGTCAACCTTCTCCCTTACACAGTTTATCAACAGTTGGGTTTGGGGGAACTTAAGCCGACTAGAGTGACCTTGCAATTAGCTGATAGGTCGGTTAAGATTCCTAGGGGCATTTTGGAGGATGTGCTCATTCAGGTTGATAAGTTTTGCTATCCTGTGGACTTCATTGTTTTAGGACACTCAGCCTACCCCTCAAGGTTCCATTCCACCTGTTCCTGTCATTTTAGGAAGACCTTTCCTAGCAACAACTAATGCAGTCATCAATTGTAGGAATGGTCTTATGAAAATCTCCTATGGGAATTTGACAGCTGAAATGAACATCTTTAGAGTTGCTAAGCAACCCATAGAGGAAGAGGAGGATATAAGAGAGGTGGACTTGATTCAGACAGTTACGGAGGAATATGTTGAGAGGGAGTTTGTTGGTGATCCTTTAGAGAAGGCATTGACATTAGGAGATGGAAAAGATTATAGGGATGAGGTTGATGATGAAGATGTCTTGGAGGTGTTGAATTGGTTAGATAGTGCACCCATCATGTCTATAGAGCAGTCTGACCAATCTATAGAAAACCTTACCCCAAACATGGTCAACCCTGGATCCTCCATTGTCAAGCCACCCAAGCCTGATAGGAAACCTCTTCCTAGTGAGCTTAAATATGCATTTTTAGGAGAGGAAGAGTCATACCCAGTGGTCATATCTTCTCAGCTTACTGAGGACCAAGAAGAAGAGCTAGTAGAGATGTTGAAAAGACACAAGAAGGCACTAGGTTGGACAATAGCAGACCTTCATGGGATTAGCCCACTCATTTGCACACACTCCATTTATCTAGAGGAGGGGGCTAAACCAGTGAGACAACCTCAGAGGAGGTTGAATCCTAACATGAAGGAGGTAGTTAAAGGAGAAGTCCTTAAGCTCCTAGATGCTGGGATCATATATCCCATTTCTGATTCTCAATGGGTGAGTCCTACCCAGGTTGTTCCAAAGAAGTCTGGAGTTACGGTTGTTAAGAATGAGAGCAATGAACTTGTGCCCACTAGGATTCAGACAGGGTGGCGCATGTGCATTGACTACAGGAAGTTAAATGCCGTGACTAGGAAAGACCACTTCCCCTTGCCCTTTATTGATCAGGTCTTAGAGAGGGTAGCTGGACAACCATTTTATTGCTTTCTCGATGGATATTCTGGTTATAACCAAATCGAGATTGCTCTTGAGGATCAAGAAAAGACAACATTCACATGCCCTTTTGGTACCTTTGCTTACCGGCGCATGCCTTTTGGTTTGTGTAATGCGCCGGCCACATTTCAAAGGTGCATGATGAGTATTTTTAGTGATTTTGTGGAGAAGTTTCTTGAGGTATTCATGGATGATTTCACTGTGTATGGGAGTGATTTTGAGGCATGTTTGAGGAATCTAGAAAGGGTGTTAACAAGGTGTGAAGAGAAAAATCTAGTGTTGAATTGGGAAAAATGTCACTTCATGGTGACACAAGGTATTGTCCTAGGCCATGTTGTTTCTTCTAGAGGTATTGAAGTAGATAAGGCTAAGGTAGAAATCATTCAAAAGCTCCCAACCCCTAGGTGTGTGAAAGATGTGAGATCATTTCTTGGCCATACAGGGTTTTATAGGAGGTTCATTGTATCTTTTAGTGCTATAGCCAGACCATTGTGTAACCTTCTAGTTCATGATGCACCTTTTGATTGGACCCTTGAGTGTCAGGTTGCATTTGAGAAATTGAAGGGGCTACTCACCTCAGCTCCTATCATTCAGACACCTGACTGGACTTTGCCTTTCGAATTGATGTGTGATGCCAGCGATTGTGCCATAGGTGCAGTCTTGGGCCAAAGGAAAGATAAAAGACCTTATGTACTATACTATGCCAGCAAGTCCCTTAGTGACACCCAAAAGAATTACACCACAACTGAAAAGGAGTTATTGGCAGTAGTATATGCACTAGATAAGTTTAGGTCTTATTTGATTGGCTCACATGTCATAGTTTACACAGATCATGCTGCCCTTAAATACCTCCTTACCAAACAAGACTCCAAGCCTAGGCTGATTAGATGGATTCTATTGCTTCAGGAGTTTGATTTAGAGATTAAGGATAAACGGGGGGTAGAAAATGTGGTAGCGGATCATCTTTCTAGACTTCCTCAATAGGACTTGATAGCTTATGACCCTCCCATTAATGAGACCTTTCCAGATGAGGATTTACTTCTTGTGTCTACCATTGAGTCTTCCCAAATTCCTTGGTATGCTGACATAGCAAATTATTTGGCTTCAGGCATGATACCCTCTCATTGGACTTTGCTGGATAGGAAGAAATTCTTTAGGAATGTGAAATTCTTTTTCTGGGATGAGCCTTATCTTTTCAAGTACTGTCCAGACCAAGTCATTAGGAGGTGTATTCCTGATAGTGAGTTTCAGAGTGTGATGAAATTTTGTCATACCTTGGCATGTGGTGGACACTTTTCAGCTAAAAAGACTGTGGCCAAGATCTTACAATGTGGATTGTACTGGCCCACCATGTTTAAGGATGTTCATGCATTTTGCCTTACGTGCGATAGATGTCAGAGGCTTGGAGGCCTAACTAGGAGAAATATGATGCCTTTGCACCCCATTTATGTCTTGGATATCTTTGATTGTTGGGGAATGGATTTTATGGGGCCATTTTTGAATTCCTTTGGATATGAATACATTTTGGTGGCCGTGGATTATGTGTCTAAGTGGGTAGAGGCCATTCCCACTAGAACAAATGACCATCGGGTAGTGATCAAGTTTTTAAAGGAAAATGTGTTTTCTCGATTTGGCATGCCAAGGGCAATGATTAGTGACAGAGGGACACATTTTTGCAATAGACCCGTAGGTTTGTTAATGAGAAAATATGGGGTAGTTCACAAGGTGGGAACAGCCTATCATCCCCAAACTAGTGGTCAAGCTGAATTAGCCAATAGGGAGATAAAGAGGATAATTGAGAAAACTGTGAACCCAACTAGGAAGGATTGGTCTTTGAGGTTAACCGATGCATTATGGGCATATAGAACAGCATATAAGACCATTTTGGGTATGTCTCCCTATAGGTTGGTTTACGGGAAGGCTTGTCACTTGCCTGTGGAGATGGAGCACAAGGCATATTGGGCCATAAGACAATTCAATGAGAACATAGATGAGTCAGGCATTCAAAGGAAGTTGCAATTGAATGAATTAGAGGAAATTAGGCATGATGCTTATGAGAACTCAAAGGCCTCCAAGATCACCATGAAGAGGTTGCATGATTTGAAAATTTTGCAAAAAGAATTGCATGTAGGCCAGAAAGTCCTTTTGTATGACTCTAGGTTGCACCTTTTTCCGGGCAAATTGAAGTCAAGATGGGTTGGACCTTACATTATCAAGTCTATGAATGAATTTGGGGCATTTGAGATTGAAAACCTTGTGGATGGGCAAGTTTTGCAAGTGAATGGCCATCGTTTGAAACCGTATCTCGAAAATTTTGTGGCCGAGGTGGAATCTTGGGAGTTGGAGGACCCACCTCCATTTGAATGATTGAAAGTTTTTGAATCAATGAATAAAGTAGATTAGGAGTAGTGTTTAGGTTTATATTTCTTTTTCTTTTATTTTACTGAATTATCATTCATGATTGGGTTTCTTCATTTGCTCTCTTAACAATCTTTGTGAGCTTTGATGAATTTAGCTTGACAGTGTTATCCAAGTTGGGGGGGAAACAAGGAAGGAGATTCAATTCAGGTGACATCATTTGTGTGCATCAATTCAGGTATTTTTACAAAGGATTTGATTGACTAAGGTAACTTCCTTCCCATATTCATGATGATTTGATTGCATATTTCCACATTGGGGACAATGTTCAATTTAAGTTGGGGGGGAAGGTAACCATCTTCATGATTGTAATTGTTGTGTTGGATTGATGTTGCATAACATGTTATAATCTGAGCATGAATGTTTGAAAAAAAAAAAAATCAGAAAATCAAAAAATTTTGCAAATTTTGAAAATTTTTGGTTAATTTTAGGAATTTGAGTCTTTTTAGTTAAATTCTTTTGGTAAATAATAGATTTAGAGAGTCTTAGTCTTGGTGACAATTCAATTCAGTTCTTATGAGCTAAGGCAAGAAGAGGTAGGATTCAGAGCTGAGCTAAACTGATATAGGATTTCTGATGTACATTGGTTCGAACCCATGTATGAACAAAAGATTAAGAGGAGTTTGTTCGAACCAATGTTCAAACCAAGTCAGTCAGGTTAATTTGTTCGAACCTTTGTTCGAACCAACTGAGAAAAGTTAGTTTGTTCGAACCAGTGTTCGAACCATTGGACGGTTCGAGTCCTGGCAGACTATAAATAGACCACTTCAGAAAAATTAGGGCTCATTTCACTGTTCATTTCACTGTTTTGGGTCCTAACGTTGGTACGAACAGAGACAAGCAGCTTGAAGGCTTTGGTGGGCTGATTGTGATTCCGATTGAAAGGGGTCTCTTAATTTGTAAATCTAAGCTTCATTTGAGCTCAAAAAGCATCAAGGATTTTAGCTCTGCATCAGCTCAACGCAACACAGAGTCCATCGAGGTAGAATTTCGGACACTGTTCATCTTCTATTAGAAAAATCGAAAGTAGGAAATTTGTTGAGCTTGTGAATTTTTGGAGATATTTGGGTGAAATTAAAAATTGATTGGGTGTAAAAATTAGTGGTTTGGTTTATTTTGTTGAAGAGTTTCTTGTGCTGGTGGAATTGTGGGTGGCAGTGATAGTTGAGCTGGTGCCAGTGAGCTTTACTCTGAATTTTTCTAGTTGTTAACAATGACTTCACCTAAGAAAGTGTATGAGAAGAGGAAGAAGGGTAAAGGAGCTGGTCCTCAACACTCAGAACCTGAAAAACTCACCCCAACCAAGAAAAGAGCAAAAACCCAATCCACTAGCCAACCTGGGACCCTACCTGCTGTTACACCAGCTGAGATTAGCCCAGCAATTGCCACTGACCAACCAAGCCATCAACTGGACCTCAATCCAACACCTACAGCTCAGCCCACATCCAACCTACCCATTGAACAATTACAATCCCATCTCACCCCCACTTCAGAGCAAACACCAAGGACACCCCTGGAACCCCAATCAGAGGCCACTACTTAAACCATTAGAAATTTGACTGAGGAGTTAAATGAGGAAGCTGGGAATGAGGAAGAAGAGGGTGATCCCTATGATGACTTCAAGTTCTCAAGTGCTCGAGCACAAAAGGGGTTTGCTAAGTATTGGAGCAAGAGGTCTGTGATAGTGGAGAGAGGGATGGAGCTGAGCCATTTTCAAGGAGAAGAATTTAAATTGAAACAGAATTTTGAAGCAAGGAAATGGGAAAAATGGGCTCAATATAGTGGAGTAGCTGTGGTTCCCATTGTCCAAGAATTCTATGCCAACATTTTGGACCTCAAGAAGGAAGGGAAAGATTGTATTGTGACTAAAGTGAGGGGAATTCACATTGAAGTCTCTCCTAAGGATGTGAGGAAATTTTTTGGATTGAAGGAGGAAAAGCAACCTCAATTCCCATTCTCAATTGAGGAAGCTCTTGACAAGGATGCTTTGGCTAAGGTATTAACTAGAAACCCCAAAGCTGAGTGGGGCCACAAGAAGAAGATTGCTAAGAATAGGTTGAACTCAAAGTTCAACTCATTACACTTCTTAGCATGTTCACAACTCAATCCAGTGATGAACACTTCTGAGTTGAGTTATGAGAGGGGCTTACTTTTGTATGCAATTGACAAGGGATTGAAGGTGGAATTGGGGCAGCTTATCTGGGAAAACATGGCTGAGGCTTCCAAGATAAAGAAAGGAGTCAGTGGGCTACCATTTGCTGGATTCATCACAAAATTTGTCTGCAAGAAGAAGGTCACAACTGAACTAGGGGAGCAAGTGGCCAAGCCATTGGGGCATATCACTGCTTCATCTAGGGAAAGAAGTGCAAGCCATAAGAAGAAGAAAGAAGGGACCACAACTGAAGAAGTTATGGAGAAGATGCTAGAGAAGTGGGATGAAGTGAAGGTCAAGCTTGGAGAGATTAAGGATGACCAGTACTTTATCAAGCAAGAACTCCAAAACCAAGGGAAGAGGATTGCAGCCATTGAGGCTAAGCTGGAGCTACTGCTTTCTGCTACAACTGCTGGGACTTCATCAGTGCCATCCGAGGACCCTCCTCTTGGTTCTTAGATCTTAGGAGCTGTTTTGTTTTGTTGTCACCAAGCTAGGAGTTGTAGTATTTTTTTGACTTTAGTTAATTTTGTTGCTTTATTGTAGGACTTTTTGACTTGTAGTAAGCCTGTGAAGAGAGAACTGATATGTTTTTGTAATCAAAGGCTGAATATGAACTTTTTGTGAAACTTGAAATGAAGTGAAATGAAATGAAGTTTCTTTTTAGTTCTTGACTTGATTCAAAGCATGTACATGGTTATTAATGCTCATTCTTGAGAATTGCTTGTGATTTATCCTTTAAGTCTTAATTGTCAACATGGAGTTCATAGTTTCAACACTTTTGAAGTTGTGTGAAATTAAATTGTGCATTAGGAAATTGTGTGAGTATGAACTCTTGGGACATAAGTTTGACTCAAGAAATGCATATATTTATTCTCTAATAAGTGGAGACTAGCCTTGTGAGATTTGAGCCTTTAGCTTCCTTTGTTGAGTGGTTGAACTTAATCTCACATGTTTTTCACATCTATATTCTTTTAGTAGCTCTAATTACTTTGTTTTGAATCCTTAAGCATGAGAAACTCATCAACTTGAACCTAGACGTGAAAGTCTTTGTTGGTCTGATGAGATTCTGCTTTGAGAGCGCTAATCTCTGTTTTAAGAAGATTGATTTCTCTTTTAAGATCCTGAATAGAAACAGGTTGAAAGGACTGTAGAGGGTCTAAACTAAGACGCCTAACTACTTCCTTCATACTATAACCTTCTGGTTTATAATTGGAAGATTGACCAGATGGTTCTATAATAGAGGTAAGAATTTGCCTTTGAAGTTCTGGATTCTGGATCTTAGAGGCCAGAGTGATCAAATCATCTTGATTTTGGGTTAAGACAGAAATTTCCATCCTTTGCATGGCTGCTATATCAGTATCAATTTCACTAGAAGTTTTACAATGACAGTCACTCCGCGAGCTATCACTAGAATATTCATATTCTAGAGGTTCTTGACTATCTTCATTATCCGAAGGTGGATTTGATTCTAACACGAGAGCTAGAATTTTCTAGCTTAGAGTCTTCATCTATATGAAGTTCTTGGATTTTTTTCTTAAGAGAACATTTGTTGGCAAATGGCCAAGTTTTCCGCATTTCCAACAGCGAATGGAGCTCGAGATTTTTTGAATCTAGACTTATATCTAGAAGTCGGAATAGAGGGTTTATAGAAATCCTTTGGAGGTTTCTTTGTCTAGGTTTGTAGGAATAATTTCTAGATTTCCTAGTCTTATGTTTAAAAGGTTTTGACAACTTAGACATAGGAATGTCGAAGGCGAATGATATTTGTTTTTACTTACTATATTTTTATGCGATCTACGAGTCCAAATTGGAAATGGTTATAACTTGGCACTCGGGTGTCCGGTTAGAGTAATGTTTTTTTATCTTTTTTGTATTATTACGTGATCTGTACATTAAAATTAAGAACGGCCAAACTTGGCGCTCGAAGTGACCGATTACGATGATATTTGTTTTATTTGCTATATTTTTACCACGATCTACGAGTCTAAATTAGAAACGGCTATAACTTGGCACTCGGGTGTCCGGTTAGCGTAATGTTTTGTTCATTTTTGTGTATTTTTACGTGATATGCGCATTCAAGTTAAAAACGGCCAAAAACTTGGCACTCGGGTGTCCGATATAATAATATTTATCTTCAATTTATGTATTTTTACACGATCTACGAATTCAAATTAAAAACGGTTATAATTTGGCGCTCGGGCGTCTCGTTAGAGAAATATTTTGTTCATTTTTGTATTCCTACGTGATCTGCACATTTGAATTTAAAATAGTCAAAATATGGTGCACGTGTGCCTGATTGCAATGATATTTGCGTTCATTTTTGTATTTTTACGCAATCTACGAATCCAAATAAAAAACAGCTATAACTTAGCACTCGGTTGTCAGGTTAGGACAATTTTTTTTGGTTTATTTTTTGTATTTTTCCGTGATCTATGTATCGAAATTAAAAATCGCCAAAACTTGGTGCTCGGAGTGTCTGATTACAATGATATTTATTTCATTTTTTGTATTTCTATGCGTCCTACGAATGCAAATTAAAAGCGGCTATAACTTGGCACTCGGGCTTTTGCTTAGAGTAAATTTTTGCTCATTTTTTGTAATTTACGTGATTTGCGCATTTTTTTGGTAAGTAAGTGTATTTTGGATTAATTGGGAAATTATGTACAATGTCTTAGGGGCATTCCCCCGTAATACAAAGTTACAAAATAACTAGTGGATTCCCCAACTATTGAGCAAATTAGAATTTACATTAGCCAACATGACATGAGTTTGAGATAGCTTCC
This sequence comes from Vitellaria paradoxa, assembly GCA_019916065.1. NCBI lineage: Eukaryota > Viridiplantae > Streptophyta > Magnoliopsida > Ericales > Sapotaceae > Vitellaria > Vitellaria paradoxa. The sequence goes on along the minus strand of CM034241.1, from coordinate 19,932,364 downwards.
TTCTAACTTCATTTTGGAATTCCATGCACAATGGTTGCCATAGGTGTAGATGCCTTTTGAAGATTCTCTTTTCCTTTCTTCCCAAATGTGGGAAACCAAACCAGCCCAAGCAAGCTTATAAAGTACACAGCTAGGATGCTTCCCACTGAATTGCCCATGTCCCAAGCAACTTCCATTTTCCAAGTTGTGTGGGCTTGACAATAGAGCATTTCCTTTAGATAGTAGTTCTCAACTCAGCCGTAAATGAGCACTTGAAGAAGAGGTGATCCAAAGTTTCAAGGTCACTTCTGCATACTACACAAGTTGGATCAATGCTCATGCCCCAACTAATCATTCTATCTTTGGTGTACAGTCTTCCTCTAATAGCAAGCCAAAGGTCGGGCAGTCCTGGCAGACTATAAATACGTCACTTCAAAAAAATTAGGACTCATTTCACTGTTCAATTCACTGTTTTAGGTCCTAACGCTGGTACGAACGGAGAAGGTTCACTGGGCAGCTGTGGTGTTCGATTGGAATCCTTCATCAAGGGGCACTTTCAAGCTTCAATTTAACTTTAATAGGAGTTGAATTCCGGTGGTGTGGAAGCTAGGGCTCGGATTTGAACTGAGTACAGAGGTAGGGTTTCGGTACTGTAACTGATCTCCATTTCAATTTTGATAAAGCATTGTTGAAATTAGTTGTTTCTGTGAGCTTGGGAAGTAATTGGGGTGAGATTATTTTGCTTGCAATTGAAGTTGTGGAAGAGTAATTAGAAAATTCACTTAGAAGGGTGTCTTCCTGATCTGGTTGAGTATCTGTGAGCTGATTTCTTGAGCTACCTGAAAATGACTTCACCTAAGAAAGTGTATGAGAAGAAGAAGAGGGGTAAAGGAGCTGGTTCCCAACACCCAGAACCTGAAAAACTCACCCCAACCAAGAAAAGAGCCAAGACCCAATCCACTAGCCAACCTGGGACCCTACCTGATGTTACACCAGCTGAGATTAGCCCAGCCATTGCCACTGAACAACCCAGCCATCAACCGGACCTCAGTCCAGCACCTACACCTCAGCCCACATCCAACCCACCCGTTGAACAAATGCAATCCCATCTCACCCCCACTTCAGAGCAAACACCAAGGACACCCCTAGAACCCCAATCAGAGGCTACTACTGAAACCATTAGGAATTTGATTGAGGAGTTAAATGAGGAAGCTGGGAATAAGGAAGAAGAGGGTGAGCCTTATGATAACTTCAAGTTCTCAAGTGCTCGAGCACAAAAGGTGTTTGCTAAGTATTGGAGCAAGAGGCTTGTGATAGTGGAGAGAGGGATGGAGCTGAGCCATTTCCAAGGGGAAGAATTTAAATTGAAACAGAATTTTGAAGCAAGGAAATGGGAAAAATGGGCTCAATATAGTGGAGTAGCTGTGGTTCCCATTGTCCAAGAATTCTATGCCAACATCTTGGACCTTAAGAAGGAAGGGAAAGATTGCATTGTGACTAAATACCACTCCATTAGCAATTCAGAAGCCTAAAACCAGCCAAGATGATGTCTTATTATTGCAGCACATTGATGAATTCTCAGAATTGGCAAGTGAAGATGATAAGGACCAGCCCTCAACTCCTTCCTATGATCAAAAAGGATTAGAATTTGAAATGAATTCTGATTTCCAGCTTTCAAAGACACAACGCAAGAAACAAAGGAAAATGATGTATGCTGTTGAAAGAAAGGAAAAGGCACTCCATGCCAAGTTCTCGGGCTCCTCCTCCTCCAAATCCAAATGAATTTCGGGGCTTGGAATGTAAGAGGCCTCAATTGGCCCTTAAAACAAGCTGAAGTTAGGAAATTGATCAAGAACTCCTCCTTTAACCTTGTCGGCCTTCTTGAAACTAAGGTACAAAGTTGTAATGTAGAAAAAGTTTGCAAGTTTATAAACCCTTCTTTTTGCTATGTGGGGAATCACTCCAATGATACACCTGCTAGAATCTTGTTTTTGTGGGATCCTTCAATTGTCAAAGTTCAAATTATTGCAAGCACAAGTCAATCAATCTTTTGCCATATTGCTTACCATGCAATCTCAATTGAATTTTTTGCAACTCTCGTGTATGCTTCAAATGATAAGGCAACTAGAGAGCTTTTGTGGAAAGACCTTCAAGCAAATTATGACATGATTGGGACAGCTTCTCCTTGGATCATCTTGGGTGATTTCAATGTAGTTAAAGATGGAAAAGAGAAGAGAGGAGGTAGGGGAATTGATACAATTGCAGTGAATAGCTTTAACTCATGCCTTGAAGCTATTGAAATGGTTGACTTAAGATTCTCTGGATGCTACTACACATGGAGCAACAAACAAGAAGATGGGAGTAGTATCTTTAGCAAGCTTGATAGAGCACTTGTGAATGAAAAATGGCTTACTTGCTTCCCAAATTCAGAAGCTTTCTTCCCTAATGCTTGTACCTCGGATCACAGCCCCATTATTGTAAGCATTCGGCCCAATGCCCCAACCGGCAAGAAGCCTTTCAAGTTCTTCAATTACTGGTTAAAGAACAAGGAGTTTAACAAAGTGGTAGAAGAAGCATGGAGTATAAGAGTTTTGGGCACCCCTATGTTTAAGTTAGCTTCCAAGCTCAAGTCACTTAAGGAGTCTCTAAAGGCATTCAACTTCAAGCATTATGGTGGGATCTCGGCCAAAGTCAATGAAGCTAAAGCCAAACTTGAAGCCATCCAATATGAATTGCAACTCAAGTCTAGCCCCAATCTCCTTGAAGAAGAAAGCAAAGCTCTTGATGACTACTTGCACCTTGCTCAAGCCGAGGAGGCCTTTTACAAGCAAAAAGCTAGAGACAATTTGATAAGGCTAGGGGATCAAAACACAGCCTACTTTCATAGAAAAGTAAAGAGCCATTGTTCAAGAAACAAGATTCTTTCAATTCAAGATGACCTTGGCACAAGGATTGAAGATTATGGTAAGGTTAAAGACATTTTTGTTGATTACTACAAGAGGCTTTTGGGTACTCCCTTTCAATATCCACAAGATGCAAAGGCATACGTGGATAGCATCATGCACACATCCTTGCCATCACAACTCCTAGATTCTCTTGAGAATGAAGTCTCGGATGAGGAGATAAAAGCTACCCTCTTCTCTTTGCCAAATCACAAAGCACCTGGGCCTGATGGATACACTCCCTATTTCTTCAAGAAGACTTGGAACATTGTTGGGGTAGACTTTATAAATGCTATCAAGTCTTTCTTCAGTTCGGGTAAGCTCCTTAAGATGATCAACACCACAAGCATTGCTCTAATCCCTAAAGTCCCTAATCCAAGCAAGGTAGCTGATTTTAGACCCATTTCCTGTTGCAATACAATTTACAAATGCATTTCCAAAATCATTGCTAATCGGCTTATGAAGCTTATGCCCCTTATGATTAGTTCTTCCCAAGCAGCTTTTATTAAAGGTAGAAGCATTTCAGACCAAATCCTTCTCATGCAAGAACTTGTAAGGAACTACCATAGGCAAAACACATCCCCAAGGAGTGCTCTCAAAATTGACCTTATGAAGGCTTTTGATTCGGTGTCATGGGACCTTATTATGGATATTCTGCAAGCCTTTCAGCTACCAAGTAAATTTGTGGGCTGGATAAGAGAATGTATCACTACCCCTCAATTCTCCATATGTATGAATGGAGTACTTGAAGGGTTCTTTCATGGTGCTAAAGGCCTTCGCCAAGGTGATCCACTTTCCCCCTACCTCTTCCTCATTGCCATGGAGTTCTTCACAAGATTATTCAACAAGAAGATTGAAGGAAGTGAATTTACTTATCACCCGAAGTGCATGGTTCCACAAATCAATCACATATGCTTTGCAGATGACTTATTCATTCTTTGTACTCCTAATGATGTCTCTTTTCAGATTGTTCATCAAGCCCTCCAAGAATTTCACAAATACTCAGGATTGCAACCCAATGGGACCAAAAGCAAAGTTTACATGGCAGGTGTTAGCAACCAAAGAAAACTCCAACTATGCTCAATACTCGGATTCCAACTTGGAGAGCTCCCCGTGAAGTACCTAGGTGTTCCACTCATCTCAACAAAGCTAAAGTATGAAGACTGCATGGAACTCATTGACAAGGTCACCAAGAAAGTCAAGAGCTGGACTGCAAAATGCCTATCCTACGCGGGTAGATTGGTTCTAATCAAATCTGTTCTGTTCAGTTTGCAAGTTTATTGGAGCATCCACTTTATACTCCCAAAACGAATTTGCAATGCCATAGAACAAGTCCTAAGGAGATACCTATGGTCGGGTTCTGAGCTAAAACAATGGGGAAGCAAGGTTGCATGGAATGAAATTTGCAAGCCAAAGAAGGAAGGAGGTCTAGGAATAAGGAGACTTGATGAATGGAACAAAGCATCCATGATGAGGCACATTTGGGCACTATGCACTAAAAGGTCTTCCCTTTGGGTTGAATGGTGTCACATTAACCTCCTTAAGGGGAAATGTTTTTGGGAGATCAAGAAGCCATCCGATTGCTCATGGACTTGGGGGAAACTACTCAAACTTAGAGAGGAGGTCATTCGCTTATCCAAGTACAAGGTCGGACAAGGTAACTCAATTTCTTTATGGTATTCAAATTGGCATCCTCTTGGTCCTTTAATTCCTAAGTATGGTCCTAGGATTGCCTATGATGCGGGGCTACCTACAAATGCAAGGGTGGACCGAATAGTCGCAAATGGGGAATGGAAATGGCCTTTTCCTTGCTCTTGGGAGTTAAGGGAAATAATTCTTGAGCATCCTCCCAACTACAACCCGAGCACCACCTTGGAAGACAAGCTTATATGGAGTGTTTCCAAGAATGAAGTATATGGTGTAGCTGCAACATGGAATGCCATCCGTGAAAAAAGCAACAAGGTACCTTGGTATCAATTGATTTGGTTCAACCAACATATTCCTAGACATAGTTTCATTCTTTGGCTTGCCATTAGAGAAAGACTTTACACCAAAGATAGAATGGTTAATTGGGGAATGCACATTGATCCAACTTGTGTATTATGTGGAAATGAACTTGAAACCGTGGATCATATTTTCTTCAAGTGCACACTTGCGGCTGAGTTGAGATCCATCATTCTAAGGAAATGCTCTATTGTCAAACCAACACAACCTTGGAGAAGGGAAGTTGCTTGGGCCACGGGCAAATTTAGTGGGAAGCAACCCTGCTGTGTGCTCTACAAGCTTGCTTGGGCCGGTTTGGTTTATCACATTTGGGAAGAAAGGAACAAGAGAATCTTCAAGGGTCAATCTACACCTATGGCAACCATTGTTCATGGTATCCAAAATGAAGTTAGAAGAAAGTTATCCCAATCTCATGTCATGTTGGCTAATGTAAATTCTACTTTGCTTAATAGTTGGGGAATTCACTAGTTGTCATGTAATTGCACTACGGGGGAATGCCCCCAAGACATTGTACATAATTTCCCGTTAATCCAAAATACGCTTACTTACCAAAAAAAAAAAAAAAAAGTCTCTCCTAAGGATGTGAGGAAGTTTTTTGGATTGAAGGAGGAAAAGCAACCTCAATTCCCATTCTCAATTGAGGAAGCTCTTGACAAAGATGCATTGGCCAAGGTGTTAACTGGAAACCCCAAAGCTGAGTAGGGCCACAAGAAGAAGATTGCTAAGAATAGGTTGAACTCAAAGTTCAACTCATTGCACTTCTTGGCATGTTCACAACTCAATCCAGTGATGAACACTTCTGAGTTGAGTTATGAGAGGGGCGTACTTTTGTATGCAATTGACAAGGGATTGAAGGTGGAAATAGGGCAGCTCATTTGGGAGAACATGGCTGAGGCATCCAAGATAAGAAAAGGGGTCAATGGGCTATCATTTGCTGGATTCATCACCAAATTTGTCTGCAAGAAGAAGGTCACAACTGAACTAGGGGAGCAAGTGGCCAAGCCGATGGGGCATATCACTGCATCTTCAAGGGAAAGAAGTGCAAGTCATAAGAAGAAGAAAGAATGGATCACAACTGAGGAATTTATGGAGAAAATGCTAGAGAATTGGGATGAAGTGAAGGTCAAGCTTGGAGAGATTAAGGGTGACCAGTACTTTATCAAGCAAGAACTCCAAAGCCAAGAGAAGAGGATTGCAGCCATTGAGGCCAAGCTGGAGCTACTGCTTTCTTCTACAACTGCTGGGACTTCATCAGGACCATCCGAGGACCCTCCACTTGGCTCTTAGATCTTAGGAGCTGTTTTGTTTTGGTTGTCACCAAGATAGGAGTTGTAGTACTTTTTGATTTTAGTTAATTTTGTTACTTTATTTTAGGATTTTTTGACTTGTAGTAAGCCTGTGATGTGAGCACTGACATGTTTTTGTAATCAAAGGCTAAATATGAACTTTTTGTGAAACTTGAAGTGGAATGAAATGAAATGAAGTTTCTTTTTAGTTCTTGACTTGATTCAAAGCATGTACATGGTTGATTAATGCTCATTCTTGAGAATTGCTTGTGATTTATCCTTTAAGCCTTAAATGTCAACATGGAGTTCATAGTTTCAACACTTTTGAAGTTGTGTGAAATTAAATTGTGCATTAAGAAATTGTGTGAGTATGAACTCTTGGGACATAAGTTTGACTTAAGAAATGCATATATTTATTCTCTAATAAGTGGAGACTAGCCTTGTGAGATTTGAGCCTTTAGCTTTCTTTGTTGAGTGGTTGAAATTAATCTCACATGTTTTTCATATCTATATTTTTTTAGTAGCTCTAATTATTTGTTTTGAATCCTTAAGCATGAGAAACTCATCAACTTGAACCTAGACGTGAAAGTCTTTGTTGGGTCTGATGAGATTCTGCTTTGAGAGCGCTAATCTCTGTTTTAAGAAGATTGATTTCTCTTTTAAGATCCTGAATAGAAACAGGTTGAAAGGACTGTAGAGGGTCTAAACTAAGACGCCTAACTACTTCCTTCATACTATAACCTTCTGGTTTATAATTGGAAGATTGACCAGATGGTTCTATAATAGAGGTAAGAATTTGCCTTTGAAGTTCTGGATTCTGGATCTTAGAGGCCAGAGTGATCAAATCATCTTGATTTTGGGTTAAGACAGAAATTTCCATCCTTTGCATGGCTGCTATATCAGTATCAATTTCACTAGAAGTTTTACAATGACAGTCACTCCGCGAGCTATCACTAGAATATTCATATTCTAGAGGTTCTTGACTATCTTCATTATCCGAAGGTGGATTTGATTCTAACACGAGAGCTAGAATTTTCTGCTTAGAGTCTTCATCTATATGAAGTTCTTGGATTTTTTTCTTAAAAGAACATTTGTTGGCAAAATGGCCAAGTTTTCCGCATTTCCAACAGCGAATTGGAGCTCGAGATTTTTTGAATCTAGACTTATATCTAGAAGTCGGAATAGAGGGTTTATAGAAATCCTTTGGAGGTTTTCTTTTTCTAGGTTTGTAGGAATAATTTCTAGATTTCCTAGTCTTATGTTTAAAAGGTTTTGACAACTTAGACATAGGAATGTCGAAGGCGAATGATATTTGTTTTTACTTACTATATTTTTATGCGATCTACGAGTCCAAATTGGAAATGGTTATAACTTGGCACTCGGGTGTCCGGTTAGAGTAATGTTTTTTATCTTTTTTTGTATTATTACGTGATCTGTACATTAAAATTAAGAACGGCCAAAACTTGGCGCTCGAGTGACCGATTACGATGATATTTGTTTTTATTTGCTATATTTTTACACGATCTACGAGTCTAAATTAGAAACGGCTATAACTTGGCACTCGGGTGTCCGGTTAGCGTAATGTTTTTGTTCATTTTTTGTATTTTTACGTGATATGCGCATTCAAGTTAAAAACGGCCAAAACTTGGCACTCGGGTGTCCGATTATAATAATATTTATCTTCAATTTATGTATTTTTACACGATCTACGAATTCAAATTAAAAACGGTTATAATTTGGCACTCGGGCGTCTCGTTAGAGAAATATTTTTGTTCATTTTTTGTATTCCTACGTGATCTGCACATTTGAATTTAAAATAGTCAAAATATGGTGCACATGTGCCTGATTGCAATGATATTTGCGTTCATTTTTGTATTTTTACGCAATCTACGAATCCAAATAAAAAACAGCTATAACTTAGCACTCGGTTGTCAGGTTAGGACAATTTGTTTTGGTTTATTTTTTGTATTTTTCCGTGATCTATGTATCGAAATTAAAAATCGCCAAAACTTGGTGCTCGGGTGTCTGATTACAATGATATTTATTTTCATTTTTTGTATTTCTATGCGTCCTACGAATGCAAATTAAAAGCGGCTATAACTTGGCACTCGGGCTTTTGCTTAGAGTAAATTTTTGCTCATTTTTTGTAATTTTACGTGATTTGCGCATTTTTTTTGGTAAGTAAGCGTATTTTGGATTAATTGGGAAATTATGTACAATGTCTTAGGGGCATTCCCCCGTAATACAAAGTTACAAAATAACTAGTGGATTCCCCAACTATTGAGCAAATTAGAATTTACATTAGCCAACATGACATGAGTCTGAGATAGCTTCCTTCTAACTTCATTTTGGATTCCATGCACAATGGTTGCCATAGGTGTAGATTGCCTTTTGAAGATTCTCTTGTTCCTTTCTTCCCAAATGTGGGAAACCAAACCACCCCAAGCAAGCTTATAAAGTACACAGCTAGGATGCTTCCCACTGAATTTGCCCATGTCCCAAGCAACTTCCATTTTCCAAGTTTGTGTGGGCTTGACAATAGAGCATTTCCTTAGAATAGTAGTTCTCAACTCAGCCGTAAATGAGCACTTGAAGAAGAGGTGATCCAAAGTTTCAAGGTCACTTCTGCATACTACACAAGTTGGATCAATGCTCATGCCCCAACTAATCATTCTATCTTTGGTGTACAGTCTTCCTCTAATAGCAAGCCAAAGGATGAAACTATGCCTAGGAATATTTTGATTGAACCAAATCAAATGATGCCAAGGTACCTTGTTACTCTTCTCACGGATAGCATTCCATGTTGTAGCCACTCCATATGCTTCATTCTTGGATACACTCCATATAAACTTGTCTTCCAAAATGGTGCTCGGTTTGTAATTTGGAGGGTACTCAAGGATTATTTCCCTCAACTCCCAAGTGCATGGAAAAGGCCACTTCCATTCCCCATTTGCAACTATTCGGTCTACCCTTGCTTTTGTAGGCAATCCGGCATCATAGGCTATCCTAGCACCATATTTGGGAATCAAAGGCCTAAGAGGATGCCAATTTGAATACCACAAAGAGATTGAGTTACCTTGCCCAACTTTATATTTGGATAAGCATATGGTCTTATCTCTAAGTTTGAGTAATTTCCCCCAAGTCCATGAGCAATCAGATGGCTTCTTTATCTCCCAGAAACACTTCCCTTTTAGGAGGTTGGCATGACACCATTCAACCCAAAGGGAGGGCCTTTTAGAGCATAGTGCCCAAATGTGTCTCATCATGGATGCTTTATTCCATTCTTCAAGACTTCGGATTCCTAGACCTCCTTCTTTCTTTGGCTTGCAAATTTCATCCCATGCAACCTTGCTTCCCCATTGTTTTAGCTCGGCACCCAACCATAGATATCTTCTCAGGACTTGTTCTATGGCATTGCAGATTCTTTTTGGGAGAATAAAGTGAATGCTCCAGTAAACTTGTGAACTGAATAGAACAGATTTGATTAGAACCATTCTACCAGCATAGGAGAGGCTTTTTGCAGTCCAGCTCTTGACTTTCTTGGTGACTTTTATAATGAGCTCCTTACAATCTTCGTGCTTAAGCTTTGTTGAGATGAGTGGGATGCCTAGATACTTTACAGGAAGCTCCCCAAGCTGGAATCCAAGTATTGAGCATAAGCGAAGTTTGCCTTGGGTGCTAACACTTGCCATGTAAACTTTGCTTTTGGTCCCATTGGGCTGTAATCCAGAATATTTGTGAAATTCTTGGAGTGTTTGATGAACAATCTGAAAAGAGATATCATTAGGGGTACAAAGTATGAATAAATCATCTGCAAAGCATATGTGATTGATGAGGGGCTTAGAACACTTTGGATGGTAAGTAAAGTCACTTCCCTCAACCTTCTTATTGAATAACCTTGTGAAGAACTCCATGGCAATGAGGAAGAGATAAGGAGAGAGTGGATCACCTTGGCGAAGACCTCTAGCACCATGAAAATACCCTTCACGTACTCCATTCATAGAAATGGAGAATTGAGGGGTAGTAATATGACCGACCCTAAAAAGTGTTTTGGGTTCTACTTCTCAAGTACAAGAGGGCAGTCGTAGTTTGAAACTCGGTGAGTCTGAGGTCGAATACACAGGGAGGGCTTTGTTAAAAGCTCTAGATTTATTCTCTTAATTAGTAGGTGAACCTAAATTAATTTAAACTAATTTTTTAGCAACTCAAATTTTTGTTTTAGTTTCTAAATGAAATAAATTCAATTTAATTTTAAAGTGCAAACAAAGCATCTACTCTAAATTTTAAAGTGAATAAATCAACTCAGAAATTAAATTAAATAACAAGCACAATACTAAAAAGGTTCTTGATCCAACTTTCAAGTCCGGGTAGTTCACTACTTTACCTTGGGTTGTTTTTATTCAAAACTAGATTAGGGTTTAATTCGAAAAGTGTCAAGAATATTTTAATCAAAGGTCAGTACCAGTGATCTCAAGCGGATATGGTTAAAGACCTTTATTTCCAAAAGTTTTTCAAACAAACGAAACTAGAAATGAATTCAAAACCTATTTTTAACCTTGTTCGAAAGTATGTAAACGGTTATATTCGAAAACCCATACCAGTGACTTCAAACGAGTGTGGTTAAAGATTTTCAGTTTCGAATGTTTTCGAAACAAGTTAAAATAGATTTTAACACGGTAGATCCTTACGCATGAGCTCTCACAACCCATGCGAAGGGTCTACGAGCATCCCAAGGTTTTTCGTGAACTACCCATTCTTGATTCGTTGAACCAAGAACTAGGGTTTTACGCTAAAACTACTTTAAACATCACAAAAACGATAAAAGAACATTCCATCATGCGAAAAAGGAATCGGAACAAGCAAAACATTATATTACGAAGTAAATCGAAATAAATCGAAGTAAATCGAAGTGCAACTTACAATGTAACTCGGATGTAAAAGAAAAGATGAACAAGTAATGCGAAGACAATGATGAAAACTCCAAAAACCTCCATAAATCCACACGTCCAAGCGTACAAATCACTCTAAAATTAATCAAAACCTAATCTAACTCTCAATCTAAAGTGTAGTAAACAAAGAGAGGCGTCCCCTTTCATAGCCGTCCCATGGGTCTTTAAAAAGATGCCACAAAACCCTAAAAGAGGAGCTTTCATGTAGCTGCTGTAAATCACGGGTGGTCCCGACTGTTTAGAGAGGGGGTCGGGACCGTCTGAAGTTTTGTACTTTCTGTGGTCCCGACCATCTGGGTGACGGTGGGGACCGTCTAGTATCTCATTCATTGCTTTCTTTCCTTCTCTTGGTTGGGTCTTTGGGCTAGTCTTTTCCATCAAAGATGAGGTTCGAACCATGACTTTTTCTTTATCTTCTTGGCCCTCTCCATAGTTATAAACTTCGACATCCTTACCCTTTTTCCTACAAATAAAATAATAAAAGTATAAGTAACACAATAACACTAAAACTTCAACTTTACTTATTTTTTGAAAGGTAAATAAAAAATTAGCTATTCGGAACCGGTTGTCTACTCAGGATAAGTTACTTTCCCATGGAGTTATTGGACAAACTTGTTGTGCTTTATGTGATGATCGTGTTGAGACTCATTCTCATTTATTTTTCCAATGTCCTTATACTGCTCGGTTATGGATTTATTTCCTTGGTAAATTGGGATTGCAATGCTTTGCTTCCAATTGGGAGGACGTGGTCAAATGGTGTGTAGCTCAATTCTCGGGGAGTTCCTTATTTCATCTCTTGGGAAAGTTGATTTTCTCTTCTCTGATCTACTTTGTCTGGAGGGAAAGGAATGCTCGAATCTTCAATCATGCTACTACTAAATCAACTACTTTGATGCGGCAATTGGAGACTGTGATTCGTCTTAGATTAATGTCTATTAAGCCTTTTCCCAAAACAAATTGTAATAGACATTTAGTACAAGTTTGGTCCCTACCCCCATTTGTTTTAGATGCATGATTTTGTGTTTGGGATATGATATATAGGTGATTGTGTGTTCATAGGGGTATGCCCCTTTACTTATTTTAATGCATGAATAAGTGTTGAGTTAGGGAGTTTGTAATTACACTTTTCAAGTGTAATCACACCCCCCAACTTGAACATTGCTAGTCCCTAGCAATGCTCTTTATTAAAATAAGATGCAATTGCTATCCTATTTCTCTTTTCGTTGGAAACACGGCTACACTTAGCTACGTGTAGCAAGCCCTTTAAACCCCTAGGTTCCCCCTAGTGGACAAGTAAGGTCTCGTGAGGGTTTGCAGTGAATCTACCCACAAAATTCTATGGCATGGTCTTAATGTGTCAAAGAATGATCAAGATAAAAAATGAATTAAGTTCAAGCTCAACAAGTTACAAAATCCAAATATCATGTGTAATTTCCAAGTGCTAAGCATAAATGCATGGACTATCAAAGTAGAAAAAGCATGTGTGCAAAATTGTTTCATTCATTCAACAAGGTCTCAAGAGCATAACTGGAACTAAGTTTTGACTTCAAAAGTTCACAGGATTCCACTCAGAAAGAAATTCACTCATTCAAGGGTTCACACATTCCTAATAGCATATAATGCTATCCTAGTTGCACATAACCCCATAAACAAGAGAGTGAACTAAAATGAAATTCAAAGTGGATAGCTCATAACCATGTTCCAATGCATGTGTAAAAGATCACACCACACAAACTACACAAAACCCCTACATGCACAATACAAGAGTTGCTTGCTTAGAATCCACTAGGTCTTTGTTTTGGTTGTAACTTGGTCAAGGGTAATGGTTAACAATGGAAGATATAGAAATCAAAGCACATATCTTGGGATAAAGATATTCAAGTGCACACAAGTCCCAAACTACCCATTTCCTTTCCAAACCCAAGAAGAACTACAACAAGAAGCTTATTTGCTAACTTACAAACTACTCATGGGACATTCTCAATAATTATAATACAATGCACAAGTCCCAAAATTAAATAAGCAAAAATGAATAACAGACTTTTTTTTTCTTTTTTTTTTCTTTTTTTTCTCTTTTTTTTTTGGAAATAATGAAATAAACATAAGCTTAATTCTCCACCTAATATTCCCTCTCAATATGCTCTCCAAAGTTTCTATTCCCAACCCCCATTCACATCACTGACATTGAGGCACTTTTCACAACCTAAGACATATGAGGGTAAGGCTTACAGTGTGTAAATAACGTTAAGGGACAATATATGAGGTGGGAACCAAAGAAAAAATATATATATTTATCATACACTTTATTAAAAAGGCTTCAAGTTGGTTCCTAGGGCAATTTCATATCAAGAAAGGATAAAAAGGCCCAACAATAGCAAAGATGGCCTAGCATCATGTTCAAAGCTTACAACAACTCATAATGTGCCAAGTGAAACTCATGCAAGTGTGTGTGATGCAATTGGTGCATTGAAAACCAAAGTGAAGAGCAAAAGAGCTGTGATTATGTGCAACCCCTCAAAAAAATAATAAAAGGCTCAAAAGCTCACCATTACGGGGTATAAGTCTCCACCTAGTCCAAGGATGCTCAAGTAACCAATGTCAAATAAAGTTTACTCCTAAGCACATAAGCTCTTCTCCATGATAGTCCAAAAATGCACAAAGTTATCACACACTCCACTTGAATTATGTTTTCTATTAATACTTAAACAAAACTCACTTATTACTTTCTCACAAAAATTCACCATCAACCAAACCAAAAAGGGCCAATATGCAAGTATAAATGTGCTAAGTAATGTATTTAAGCTAAAAAAATGCTCAAATTTTGAAAAATTTGACAATTTTAGCACAAAGTGTCATCATGCAAACTCTACCCCCAACCTAAACTAAACATTGTCCTCAATGTGAAAACTATGATGCATAAGTGGGTCTGTAGTGTGCAAAGTGAGCATGATGATGAGCATGAAATAATAGCCACAAAAGGCACAGATAAGAACATAGCACAAATGAAACCAAGCATGCACCCATTATTCAAGCCCCTTAAGGCATCACCCAAAACACCCCCCAACCTAGATTCTATAGCACTCCCAACAACAACAATTATATATGATGGGTACCAAAATTGAAAGTGCAAGATTAAATAAGAAGGAGAGGAAAGGTATTACCTCAAGAGATTCCTTATTTGAAGAAAACCAAAGAAACTATTCAAAAGAAAAGGTTAGACACAAAATGAAATGAAAATAAGATAAGAAAAAGGGTTAGTACGAAAAAAGAAATAAAAATAAAATAAAGGAAGAAAATCAAATTAAAAAGAACTATGAAAATAAGAAAATGAAAAATCTAATCTACTATGTACAAATGAAATGAAGACAAAAGTGTTATCCAACACCCTCTCTATCCCATGCATCCACAAATGGTTTAAGAAATAAAATTTCTCTACAGGCCCACGAAGCATTGAATATGGATGCTTTCCAGGTGTAAAACACACTGGGGAATGAAAGGCCAAGTGAGGTTCTTGAAACCTCAGATGTGGCCAAAGTGTAAGTGCAGGTGTGGACATGGTTGGCTCAATTAGTCTCTTGACACCCAAGAAATCTATGGATGTGGAAATGGTGGGTTCAATAAGTCTTTCAATGCCCAAGAAATCTATGGGTGTAGAAATAGTGGGTTTGAATGATCTCTCAACACCTAAGAAGTCAATGCAAGCTTTCTCTATGTCTACTACCTCTCCCCAGTGATGGTCGGTGTTATGATAGTCACTCACAATCCCTGTAGTAAGACTCTCGGATGGGACTGAGTCAAGAGATGAGAGGTGTGCACCACTCTCAACCTCGGTTGTGTAGTGGAGTGAACTAAGGTCAACTGACTCAATGATATGTTCCTCGGGCCATGTGGCATTCAAATGGTCAGTTGGAGTCAAAGGACTCTCAATAAGGTTTGGGGTGATTGGGGTAGGTTGAGCATCAAGCTCGGTAGTAGGAAAGAATTGCATATCTCCCTGACTCTTAGTAAGTGGTAGAAGGATATCCTAAACAGGAGTGTCTAAAGGAATATGAGAAAGATGCTCATTGCAAGTGTTATCCCCAGTGTAGTTAGGGCAATTGTCCCACTCAGTGCCTAAGGTAGTGCCTGAGGTTGATGACTCAATCATGCTTATTGCTTGTGTTAACATCCTAGAAATTTGCCCTCTGATATCATCGAAGGACCTAGACACTTGTTCTTTAAAATCATCGGAAGACCTAGACAAATTATTGTTGATCATCGTTTGATGTTGCATAAATTGATAAAAAGCATCCTCCAATTGTGCATCATTAGGTTCACAAGGCCAATAATCCCGAGGTACCTCATACTGACTCTCAGTGAGTGGAACAAGGTTGGGACAAGCAAAATAATCGGTCTCCATGCATGTGCTACTTCTAAAGGATGGATCATGAATATCAAGTGAAGTAAGAGTATATGGGGAAGGTTTGGTGTGGCTTTCAAGTGCATGAGATTCAAAACTAGGCTTAAGTCTTCCTTGTAGCCTGGTGTGTTCATAGAAAAATTCAAGGAATGACCATGTCTCACCTGGGGTAAGGTCAAGAAATTCCCTATCTAAGACTTTATCAAACGCCTGGTGTAAACTACTAGGTAGAGCATTATATAATATGGCTACAATGTCCCCTAGCTCTAATCTGTGACTTGGGAATGTTTCCAAAAGATTGTTAAATCTCTCCCAACTTTTATAAAATACTTCACCCTTTTTTCAATAAAAATTTTTGATTTGAAGGCCATGGGTGAAGGTTTGATGAATAGGGAGGAAATGTTCAATAAAAGCTTGATGAAATTGCTCCCAAGTACAGACCCATTCACTTACAGCATAACACCAGTCACCAGCCACACTTTGTAATGATAAAGGGAAAAACATACACCTAAGTCTCTCACTCTTTCTAGCATCATCACATAAACCACATGCTGCCTTAAACCTATCAAGGTGAAGACATGGGTCTTCCTCCTCATGCCCAAAGAATTGAGGAAGCATACTATAGGTGTCTAATGTAAAAGCATATCCAAACATGCCACCTAGATACTCTATGTATTCTCAGGTATCAAAAGGGTCATGTACAAGATCACCAACTTCCATGTCTAAGATCAGAAAATAAAAATGAAAATAAAATGAGAAAGAGAAAAACTACACTAAAATGCAATCTAAGTTAGCTAGCATGCAAACTAGGTTATATGATATGCATATGAATATATAACAATGCAAAAGAAAGAAAACTACTAATAAAAGGATGGAGAAAAGAAAAATTCACCCAATTTCTCAAGTGAACTCTCTTTTAACTCCCAAGTCTAGCGCTTAGTTGCCCTCCCCAGCAACGACGCCAAAAACTTGACCGACCCTAAAAAGTGTTTCGGGTTCTACCTCTCAAGTGCAAGAGGGCAGTCGTAGTTTTAAATTCGGTGAGTCCGAGGTCGAATCCACAGGGAGGGCTTTGTTAAAAGCTCTAGACTTATTCTTTTAATTAGTAGGTGAACCTAAATTAATTTAAACTAATTTTTTAGCAACTCAAATTTTTGTTTTAGTTTCTAAATGAAAGAAATTCAATTTAATTTTAAAGTGCAAACAAAGCATCTACTCTAAATTTTAAAGTGAATAAATCAACTCAGAAATTAAATTAAATAACAAGCACAATACTAAAAAGGTTCTTGATCCAACTTTCAAGTCTGGGTAGTTCACTACTTTACCTTGGGATGTTTTTATTCAAAACTAGATTAGGGTTTAATTCGAAAAGTGTTAAGAATATTTTAATCAAAGGTTAGTACCAGTGATCTCAAGCGGATATGGTTAAAGACCTTTGTTTCCGAAAGTTTTTCAAACAAACGAAACTAGAAATGAATTCAAAACCTATTTTTAACCTTGTTCGAAAGTATGTAAACGGTTATATTCGAAAACCCATACCAGTGACTTCAAACGAGTGTGGTTAAAGATTTTTGGTTTCGAATGTTTTCAAAACAAGTTAAAATAGATTTTAACATGGTAGATCCTTATGCATGAGCTCTCACAACCCATGCGAAGGGTCTACGAACATCCCAAGGTTTTTCGTGAACTACCCATTCTTGATTCGTTGAACCAAGAACTAGGGTTTTACGCTAAAACTACTTTAAACATCACAAATCGACACGTCCAAGCGTACAAATCACTCTAAAATTAATCAAAACCTAATCTAACTCTCAATCTAAAGTGTAGCAAACAAAGAGAGGCGTCCCCTTTCATAGCCGTCCCATGGGTCTTTAAAAAGATGCCACAAAACCCTAGAAGAGGAGCTTTCACGCAGCTGCTGTAAATCACGGGTGGTCCCGACCGTATAGAGAGGGGGTCGGGACCGTCTGAAGTTTTGTACTTTCTGTGGTCCCGACCATCTGGGTGACGGTGGGGACCATCTAGTATCTCCTTCATTGCTTTCTTTCCTTCTCTTGGTTGGGTCTTTGGGCTAGTCTTTTCCATCAAAGATGAGGTTCAAACCATGACTTTTTCTTGTCTTCTTGGCCCTCTCCATAGCTATAAACTTCGACTTCCTTGCCCTTTTTCCTACAAATAAAATAATAAAAGTATAAGTAACACAATAACACTAAAACTTCAACTTTACTTATTTTAATGCATGAATAAGTGTTGAGTTAGGGAGTTTGTAATTACACTTTTCAAGTGTAATCATAATACATTCTCTTATCCATCCCACAAATTTGCTTGGGAGGTGAAAAGCTTGCAAAGCATCCATAATAAGGTCCCATGACACCGAATCAAAATCCTTCATAAGGTCTATTTTGAGAGCACTCCTTGGAGATATGTTTTGCTTATGATAGTTCCTTACAAGTTCTTGCATGAGTAGGACTTGGTCTAAGATGCTTCTACCTTTAATAAAAGCTGCTTGGGAAGGACTAATTATGAGGGGCATGAGCTTCATAAGTCTGTTAGCAATAATTTTGGATATGCATTTGTAAATTGTATTGCAACAAGAAATGGGTCTATAGTCCGCCACCTTACTTGGATTAGGAACTTTAGGGACTAGAGCAATGCTTGTGGAGTTGATCATCTTTAGCAACTTTCCCGAGCTGAAGAAAGACTTGATAGCACTTGTAAAATCTTCACCAACAATGTTCCAAGTCTTCTTGAAAAAATGAGAAGTGTATCCATCAGGCCCTGGAGCTTTATGACTTGGCAAAGAGAAAAGAGTGGCTTTTATCTCCTCATCCGAGACTACATCTTCCAAAGAATCTAAGAGCTGTGATGGCAAAGATGTATGCATGATGCTTTCCACATATGCCCTTGCATCTTGCGGATATTGGAAGGGTGTTCCCAAAAGCCTCTTGTAGTAACCAACAAAAATTTCTTTGACCTCACCATAATCTTCAATCCTTGTGCCAAAAGTTGGTGTTCGAGATACTGATTGCAATGATATTTGTCTTCATTTTTTGAATTTTTACGCGATCTACTAGTCCAAATTAGAAACGACTACAACTTGGCGCTCGGGTGTCTGGTTAGAGTAATATTTTTGTTCATTTTTTGTATTTCTCAGTGATCTACGCATTTAAATTAAAAACGGCCAACGCTTGGCGCTCGGGTGTCCGATTACAATGATATTTGTCTCCATTTCTTGTATTGTTATGCGATCTACGAATCGAAATTAAAAACGGCTATAACTTAGCACTCGGGTCTCTGGTAAAAGCAATATTTTTGTATATTTTTTGCATTTCTACGTGATCTGTGCATCGAAATTAAAAACGGCCAAAACTTAGCGCTCGGGTGTCCGATTACAATGATATTTGTCTCCATTTCTTATATTGTTGCGCGATCTACGAATCGAAATTAAAAACGGCTATAACTTGGCGCTCGGGTCTCTGGTAAAAGCAATATTTTTGTTTATTTTTTGTATTTCTACGTGATCTTTCTATTGAAATTAAAAACAGCCAAAACTTGGCGCTCGGGTGTCCGATTACAATGATATTTGTCTCCATTTCTTATATTGTTGCGCGATCTACGAATCGAAATTAAAAACGGCTATAACTTGGCACTCGGGTCTCTGGTAAAAGTAATATTTTTGTTTATTTTTTGTATTTTTACATGACCTGTGTATCAAAATTAAAAACGGCCAAAACTTAGCGCTCGGTTATCCAATTACATTGACATTTGTTTTTATTTACTATATTTTTATGCGATCTACGAGTCCAAATTAGAAACGGCTATAACTTGGCACTCAGGTGTCCGACTAGAGTAATGTTTTTGATCTTTTTTCGTATTATTACGTGATCTGTACATTAAAATTAAGAACGGCCAAAACTTGGCGCTCGAGTGACCGATTACAATGATATTTGTTTTTATTTGCTATAATTTTACGCGATCTACGAGTCCAAATTAGAAACGGCTATAACTTGGCACTCGGGTGTCCGGTTAGCGTAATGTTTTTGTTCATTTTTTGTATTTTTACGTGATCTGCGCATTCAAGTTAAAAATGGCTAAAACTTGGCATTCGGGTGTTCGATTATAATGATATTTGTCTTCAATTTGTGTATTTTTACGTGATCTACGAATTCAAATTAAAAACGGTTATAACTTGGCGCTCGGGCATCTGGTTAGAGAAATATTTTTGTTCATTTTTTGTATTCCTACGTGATCTGGACATTTGAATTTAAAATAGCCAAAATATGGTGCACGTGTGCCTGATTGCAATGATATTTGCGTTCATTTTTTGCATTTTTACATGATCTACGAATCCAAATAAAAAACAGCTATAACTTGGCGCTCGGTTGTCAGGTTAGGACAATTTTTTGGTTTATTTTTTATTTTTTTCCGTGATCTGTGTATCGAAATTAAAAATGGCCAAAACTTGGCGCTCAGGTGTCTGATTACAATGATATTTGTTTTCATTTTTTGTATTTTTATGCAACCTACGAATGCAAATTAAAAGCGATTATAACTTGGCGCTCAGGAGTTTGCTTAAAGTAAATTTTTGCTCATTTTTTGTAATTTTACGTGATCTGCGCGTTTAAATTTAAAACAGCCAAAAGTTGGTGTCCGGGGTACTTATTGCAATGATATTTGTCTTCATTTTTTGTATTCTTACGCGATCTACTTGTCCAAATTAGAAACAGCTATAACTTGGCGCTCGGGTGTTTGGTTAGAGTAATATTTTTGTTCATTTTTTGTATTTCTCCATGATCTATGCATTTAAATTAAAAATGGCCAACGCTTGGCGCTCAGGTGTCCGATTACAATGATATTTGTCTCCATTTCTTGTATTGTTACGCGATCTACGAATCAAAATTAAAAATGGCTATAACTTAGCACTCGGGTCTCCGGTAAAAGCAATATTATTATTTATTTTTTGCATTTCTACGTGATCTGTGTATCGAAATTAAAAGTGGCCAAAACTTGGCGCTCGGGTGTCCGATTACAATGATATTTGTCTTCATTTCTTGTATTGTTGCGCGATCTATGAATCGAAATTAAAAACAGCAATAACTTGGCACTCGGGTCCCTGGTAAAAGCAATATTTTTGTTAATTGTTTGTATTTCTACGTGATCTGTGTATCGAAATTAAAAACAGCCAAAACATGGCGCTCGTGTGTCCGATTACAATGATATTTGTCTCCATTTCTAATATTGTTGAGCGATCTACGAATCGAAATTAAAAATGGCTAAAACTTGGCGCTCGGGCCTCTAGTAAAAGTAATATTTTTGTTTATTTTTTTGTATTTCTACGTGATCTATGTATCAAAATTAAAAACGGCCAAAACTTGGCGCTTGGTTATCCGATTTCAATGATATTTGTTTTTATTTACTATATTTTTATGCGATCTACAAGTCCAAATTAGAAACAGCTATAACATGGCACTCGGGTGTCCGATTAGAGCAATGTTTCTGATCTGTTTTTGTATTATTACGTGATCTGTACTTTAAAATTAAGAACGGCCAAAACTTCATGCTCGAGTGACCGATTAGAATGATATTTGTTTTTATTTGCTATAATTTTACGCGATCTACGAGTCCAAATTAGAAACGGCTATAACTTGGCACTCGGGTGTCCGGTTAGCGTAATGTTTTTGTTCATTTTTTGTTTTTTTACGTGATCTGCGCATTCAAGTTAAAAACAGCCAAAACTTGGCACTCGGGTGTTCGATTATAATGATATTTATCTTCAATTTGTGTATCTTTACGCGATCTACGAATTCAAATTAAAAACGGTTATAACTTGGCGCTCGGGCGTCTGGTACGAGAAATATTTTTGTTCATTTTTTGTATTCCTACGTGATCTGCACATTTGAATTTAAAATAGCCAAAATATGGTGCACGTGTGCCTCATTGTAATGATATTTGCGTTCATTTTTTGTATTTTTACGCGATCTACGAATCTAAATAAAAAACAGCTATAACATAGCGCTTGGTTGTCAGGTTAGGACAATGTTTTTGGTTTATTTTTTGTATTTTTCTGTGATCTATGTATCGAAATTAAAAATGGCCAAAAGTTGGCGCTCGGGTGTTTGATTACAATGATATTTATTTTTATTTCCTATATTTTTATGCGATCTACGAGTCCAAATTAGAAATGACTATAACATGGCACTCGGGTGTCCAGTTAGCATAATGTTTTTGTTCATTTTTTGTATTTTCATGTGATCTGCACGTTTAAATTTAAAACAAGCAAAACTTGGTGCTCGGGGTACTGATTGCAATGATATTTATCTTCATTATTTGTATTTTTACACGATTTACTAGTCCAAATTAGAAACGGCTATAACGTCACGCTCGAGTGTCTGGTTAGAGTAATATTTTTATTCATTTTTTGTATTTTTCCGTGATCTATACATTTAAATTAAAGACGGCCAACGCTTGGCGCTCGGGTGTCTGACTACAATGATATTTGCCTCCATTTCTTGTATTGTTACGTGATCTACGAATCGAAATTAAAAACGTCTATAACTTGGCGCTCGGGTCTCTGGTAAAAGCAATATTTTTGTTTATTTTTTCTATTTCTACGTGATCTGTGTATCGAAATTAAAAACAGCCAAAACTTAGCGCTCGGTTATCCGATTACAATGATTTTTGTTTTTATTACTATATTTTTATGCGATCTACGAGTCCAAATTAGAAATGGCTATAACATGGCACTCGGTTGTCTGGTTAGAGTAATGTTTTTGATATTTTTTTTTTATAGTTAAGTGAGTATAGTTTGGATTAATGGGAGAAAAAAGTATTTACAACTTCTTGGGGGCATCCCCCCGTTTTTACAATATCTATGAGATTCCCCATTTGCTACAAGGGTCTACATTTATGTTGGAAGCATTCTCATCAATGTTTTGAGAATATCTAACCTTGACATCATGGACAATCTCCTTAATAATCTGTGAAGCCGATGGAGTAGTATCCTTAAAGATCTTGGCATTCCTTCCCTTCCATATGTGATAGATCATAGCACACCAAGCAAGCTTACAAATCTTTTGGTGCAATGCATTTCTACTAAACTTCCCTGTGGCCCATATCACTTCTTCTTTCCATGGCTGAACTTGTCTTGAGATACCACATCTTTGCAAGATTGAGCTTCTCACTTTGGTTGAGAGGGGGCATTGGTAGAATAGATGATCAATTGTTTCATTGCATTGCCCACATAATACACATAAAGGTTGGACATTCATTCCCCAAGCTACCAATTTATCTTTAGTAGTGAGCTTTCCTTTAATGGCAAGCCATGAGATGAAGCTATGCCGCGGTATATGATTAGGAAACCATAAAAGGTTGTGCCAAGGTACCTTATTAGCATGTTGCCGAATGGATTCCCATGTGGCTGCTGCATTATACTTTCTTGTTCTTGAGATTATCCATATAAATTCATCATCCATAGCTTGGTTAGGTGAATAGTCCATTGGATTGTCAAGTATGACCTCACGGAGCTCCCATGTGTTTGGAAAGGGCCATTTCTATTGTTCATCTTCAATCACCCTTGATACCTTAGCATTTCTTGGCAAACCGGCGTCATAAGCTATTCTTGGTCCATATTTAGGGATAAGGGGGCCTTTTGGGTGCCAACTTGAATACCAAAGAGAGATGGAATTTCCATTGCCTACTTTGTACTTGGAAATTTTACTTGCCTCACCCCGGAGCTTGAGAATTTTCCTCCAATTCCATGAACAATCGGATGGGATTTTGATTTCCCAAAAGCATCTTCCTTTTATAAGATTGGACTTACACCACTTTACCCATAGGGATTGACTATTGGAGCACAATGCCCATATATGTTTCATCATTGATGCCTTGTTCTATTCATGTATTCTTCGGATACCTAGCCCTCCTTCTTTCTTTGGCAAGCAAACTTCTTCCCATGCAACCTTGTTACCCCATCTTTTCATTTCAGCTCCTGTCCAAAGGAATCTTCTTAAAACTTGTTCTATGGCATCACATATCTTCTTTGGAAGAATAAAGTGTAGACTCCAATATACTTGGATGCTAAAGAGGATGGACTTGATCAATACTAGTCTTCCAGCATAGGAGAGGCTCTTGGAGGTCCAGCTTGTTACCTTTTTGGTTATTTTTTCAATGAGCTCTTTGCAATCATCAACTTTAAGCTTGTTACCTTTTTTGTATTATTACGTGATCTGTACATTAAAATTAAGAACGACCAAAACTTGGCGCTCGAGTGACTGATTACAATGACATTTGTTATTATTTCCTATATTTTTACGCCATCTATGAGTCCAAAATAGAAATGATTATAACTTGGCACTCGAGTGTCCAGTTAGTGTAATATTTTTGTTTACTTTTCGTATTTTTACGTGATCTGCGCGTTTAAATTTAAAATAGCCAAAACTTGGTGCTCGGGGTACTGATTGCGATGATATTTGTCTTTATTTTTTGTATTTTTACGCGATCTACTAGTCCAAATTAGAAACGGCTATAACTTCGCGCTCGGGTGTCTGGTTAGAGTAATATTTTTGTTCATTTTTTATATTTTTCCATGATCTACGCATTTAAATTAAAAATAGCCAACGCTTGGTGCTCGGGTGTCCGATTACAATGATATTTGTCTCCATTTCCTGTATTGTTGCACGATCTACGAATCGAAATTAAAAACGGCTAAAACTTGGCGCTCGGGTCTCTAGTAAAAGCAATATTTTTGTTTATTTTTTGCATTTCTACGTGATCTGTGTATCGAACTTAAAAACGGCCAAAACTTGGCGCTCGGGTGTCCGATTACAATGATATTTGTCTCCAATTCTTGTATTGTTGCGCGATCTACGAATCGAAATTAAAAATGGCTATAACTTGGCACTCGAGTCTCTGGTAAAAGCAATATTTTTGTTTATTTTTTGCATTTCTATGTGATCTGTGTATTGAAATTAAAAACGGACAAAACTTGGCGCTCGGGTGTCCGATTACAATGGTATGTCTCCAATTCTTGTATTGTTGCGCGATTTACGAATCGAAATTAAAAACGGCTATAACTTGGCGCTCGGGTCTCTGGTAAAAGTAATATTTTTGTTTATTTTTTGTATTTCTACATGATCTGTGTATCGAAATTAAAAATAGCCAAAACTTAGCGCTCGGTTGTCCTATTACAATGATATTTGTTTTTATTTACTATATTTTTATGCGATCTACGAGCCTAAATTAGAAACGGCTATAACATGGCACTCGGGTGTCTGGTTAGAGTAATGTTTTAGATCTTTTTTTGTATTATTACGTGATCTGTACATTAAAATTAAGAACGGCCAAAACTTGGCGCTCGGCTGTCCAATTACAATGATATTTGTTTTTATTTACTATATTTTTATGCGATCTACGAGTTCTAATTAGAAACGGCTATAACTTGACACTCGGGTGTCCAGTTAGAGTAATGTTTTTGATCTTTTTTTGTATTATTACGTGATCTGTACATTAAAATTAAGATCGGCCAAAACTTGGCGCTCGAGTGACCGATTACAATGATATTTGTTTTTATTTGCAATATTTTTACGCGATCTACGAGTCCAAATTAGAAACGGCTATAACTTGGCACTCGGGCGTCCGGTTAGCGTAATGTTTTTGTTCATTTTTTTGTATTTTTACGTGATCTGCGCATTCAAGTTAAAAACGGCTAAAACTTGGCACTTGGGTGTTCGATTATAATGATATTTGTCTTCAATTTGTGTATTTTTACGCGATCTACGAATTCAAATTAAAAACGGTTATAACTTGGCGCTCGGGCGTCTGGTACAAGAAATATTTTTCTTTATTTTTTGTATTCCTACGTGATCTGCACATTTGAATTTAAAATAGCCAAAATATGGTGCACGTGTGCCTGATTGCAATGATATTTGCGTTCATTTTTTGTATTTTTACGCGATCTACGAATCCAAATAAAAAACAGCTATAGCTTGGCGCTCGGTTGTCAGGTTAGGACAATTTTTTTGGTTTATTTTTCGTATTTTTCTGTGATCTATGTATCGAAATTAAAAATGGCCAAAAGTTGACGCTCGGGTGTTTGATTACAATGATATTTGTTTCTATTTCCTATATTTTTACGCGATCTACGAGTCTAAATTAGAAACAGCTATAACTTGGCACTCAGGTGTCCAGTTAGCATAATGTTTTTGATCATTTTTTGTATTTTTATGTGATCTGCGCGTTTAAATTTAAAATAGCCAAAACTTGGTGCTCGGGGTACTGATTGCAATGATATTTGTCTTCATTATTTGTATTTTTACGCGATCTACTAGTCCAAATTAGAAACGGCTATAACGTCACACTCGAGTGTCTGGTTAGAGTAATATTTTTGTTCATTTTTTGTATTTTTCCGTGATCTATGCATTTAAATTAAAAACGGCCAACGCTTGGCGCTCGGGTGTCCGATTACAATGATATTTGTCTCCATTTCTTGTATTGTTACGCGATCTATGAATTGAAATTAAAAACGGCTATAACTTAGCGCTCGGGTCACTGGTAAAAGCAATTTTTTTGTTTATTTTTTGCATTTCTACGTGATGTATGTATCAAAATTAAAAACGGCCAAAACTTGGCGCTCGGTTGTCCAATTACAATGATATTTATTTTTATTTACTATATTTTTTTGCGATCTACGAGTCCAAATTAAAAACGGCTATAACATGGCACTCGGGTGTCCAGTTAGAGTAATGTTTTTGATCTTTTTTTGTATTATTACGTGATCTGTACATTAAAATTAAGAACGGCCAAAACTTGGCACTCGAGTGACTGATTACGATGATATTTGTTTTTATTTCCTATATTTTTACGCGATCTATGAGTCCAAATTAGAAACGGCTATAACTTGGCACTCGAGTGTCCAGTTAGCGTAATGTTTTTGTTCATTTTTTGTATTTTTACGTGATCTGTGCGTTTAAATTTAAAACAGCTAAAACTTGGTGCTCGGGGTACTGATTGCAATAATATTTGTCTTTATTTTTTGTATTTTTACGCGATCTACTAGTCCAAATTAGAAACGGCTATAACTTCGCGCTCGGGTGTCTGGTTAGAGTAATATTTTTGTTCATTTTTTATATTTTTCCGTGATCTACGCATTTAAATTAAAAACGGCCAACGCTTGGCGCTCGAGTGTCTGATTACAATGATATTTGTCTCCATTATTTTTATTGTTACGTGATCTACGAATCGAAATTAAAAATGGCTATAACTTGGCGCTTGGGTCTCTGGTAAATGCAATATTTTTGTTTATTTTTTACATTTCTACGTGATCTGTGTATCGAAATTAAAAATGGCAAAAACTTGGCGCTCGGGTGTCCGATTACAATGATATTTGTCTCCAATTCTTGTATTGTTGCGCGATCTATGAATCAAAATTAAAAACGGCTATAACTTGGTGCTCGGGTCTCTAGTAAAAGCAATATTTTTGTTTATTTTTTGCATTTCTACGTGATCTGCGTATCGAAATTAAAAACGACCAAAACTTGGCGCTGGGGTGTCCGATTACAATGATATTTATCTCCATTTCTTGTATTGTTGCGTGATCTACGAATCGAAATTAAAAACGGCTATAACTTGGCACTCGAGTCTCTGGTAAAAGCAATATTTTTGTTTATTTTTTGTATTTCTACGTGATCTGTGTATCAAAATTAAAAACGGACAAAACTTGGCGTTCGGTTGTCCGATTATAATGATATTTGTTTTTATTTACTATATTTTTATGCGATCTAGGAGTCCAAATTAGAAACGGCTATAACATGGCACTCGGGTGTCTGGTTAGAGTAATGTTTCTGATCTTTTTTTGTATTATTACGTGATCTGTACATTAAAATTAAGAATGGCCAAAACTTGGCGCTCGGGTGTCCGATTACAATGATATTTGTCTCCAATTCTTGTATTGTTGCGCGATCTATGAATCAAAATTAAAAACGGCTATAACTTGGTGCTCGGGTCTCTAGTAAAAGCAATATTTTTGTTTATTTTTTGCATTTCTACGTGATCTGCGTATCGAAATTAAAAACGACCAAAACTTGGCGCTGGGGTGTCCGATTACAATGATATTTGTCTCCATTTCTTGTATTGTTGCGTGATCTACGAATCGAAATTAAAAACGGCTATAACTTGGCGCTCGAGTCTCTGGTAAAAGCAATATTTTTGTTTATTTTTTGTATTTCTACGTGATCTGTGTATCAAAATTAAAAACGGACAAAACTTGGCGTTCGGTTGTCCGATTATAATGATATTTGTTTTTATTTACTATATTTTTATGCGATCTAGGAGTCCAAATTAGAAACGGCTATAACATGGCACTCGGGTGTCTGGTTAGAGTAATGTTTCTGATCTTTTTTTGTATTATTACGTGATCTGTACATTAAAATTAAGAATGGCCAAAACTTGGCGCTCGGGTGTCCGATTACGATAATATTTGTCTCCATTTCTTGTATTGTTGCGCGATCTACGAATTGAAATTAAAAACGGCTATAACTTGGCACTCGGGTCTCTAGTAAAAGTAATATTTTTGTTTATTTTTTGTATTTCTACATGATCTGTATATCGAAATTAAAAACGGCCAAAACTTGGCACTCGGTTGTCCGATTACAATGATATTTGTTTTTATTTACTATATTTTTATGTGATCTACGAGTCCAAATTAGAAACGGCTATAATTTGGCACTCGGGTATCTGGTTAGAGTAATGTTTTTGATCTTTTTTTGTATTATTACGTGATCTGTACATTAAAATTAAGAACGGCCAAAACTTGGCGCTCGAGTGACCGATTACAATAATATTTGTTTCTATTTCCTACATTTTTACGCTATCTACGAGTCCAAATTAGAAACGGCCATAACTTGACACTAGAGTATCCGGTTAGCGTAATGTTTTTGTTAATTTTTTGTATTTTTACGTGATCTGCGTGTTTAAATTTAAAACAGCCAAAACTTGGTGCTCGGGGTACTGATTGCAATGATATTTGTCTTCATTTTTTGTATTTTTACGCGATCTACTACTCCAAATTAGAAACGGCTATAACTTGGCACTCGGGTGTCTGGTTAGAGTAATATTTTTGTTCATTTTTTGTATTTCTCCATGATCTACGCATTTGAATTAAAAACGGCCAACTCTTGGTGCTCGGGTGTCCGATTACAATGATATTTGTCTCCATTTCTGTTATTGTTACACAATCTACGAATCGAAATTAAAAATGGCTATAACTTGGCGCTCGGGTCTCTGGTAAAAGCAATATTTTTGTTAATTTTTTGCATTTCTACGTGATCTGTGTATCGAAATTAGAAACGGCCAAAACTTGGCGCTCGGGTGGCCGATTACAATGATATTTGTCCCCATTTCTTGTATTGTTGCGCGATCTACGAATCAAAATTAAAAACGGCTACAACTTGGCGCTCGGGTCTTTGGTAAAAGCAATATTTTTGTTCATTTTTTCTATTTTTACGCAATCTACGAATCCAAATAAAAAACAGCTATAACTTGGCGCTCGGTTGTCAGGTTAGGACAATTTTTTTGGTTTATTTTTTGAATTTTTTCGTGATCTGTGTACCGAAATTAAAAATTGCCAAAACTTGACGCTCGGGTGTTTGATTACAATGATATTTGTTTTTATTTTTTGTATTTTTACGTGACCTAAGAATGTAAATTAAAAGCGGCTATAACTTGGTGCTCAAGCGTCTGGTAAAAGTAATATTTTTGTTTATTTTTTGCATTTCTACGTGATCTGTGCATCGAAATTAAAAACGGCCAAAACTTGACGCTCGGGTGTCCGATTATAATGATATTTGTCTCCATTTCTTATATTGTTACGCGATCTACGAATTGAAATTAAAAACGACTATAACTTGGCGCTCGGGTCTCTGGTAAAAGCAATATTTTTGTTTATTTTTTGCATTTTCTATGTGATCTATGTATCAAAATTAAAAACGGCCAAAACTTAGCGCTCAGGTGTCCGATTACAATGATATTTGTCTCCATTTCTTGTCTTGTTGCGCGATCTACGAATTGAAATTAAAAACGGATATAACTTGGCGCTCGGGTCTCTGGTAAAAGCAATATTTTTGTTTATTTTTTGCATTTCTACGTGATCTATGTATCAAAATTAAAAACGGCCAAAACTTGGCGCTCGGGTGTCTGATTACAATGATATTGTCTCTATTTCTTGTATTGTTGCGCGATCTACGAATCGAAATTAAAAACGGCTATAACTTGGCGCTCGAGGCTCTGGTAAAAGCAATATTTTTGTTTATTTTTTGTATTTCTACGTGAGCTGTGTATCGAAATTAAAAGCGACCAAAACTTGGCGCTCGGTTGTCCGATTACAATGATATTTGTTTTTATTTGCTATATTTGTATGCGATCTACGAGTCCAAATTAGAAACGGCTATAACATGGCACTCGCGTGTCTGGTTAGAGTAATGTTTTTGATCTTGTTTTGTATTATTACGTGATCTGTACATTAAAATTAATAAAGGCCAAAACTTGGCGCTCGAGTGACCGATTACAATGATATTTGTTTTTATTTGCTATATTTTGATGCGATCTACGAGTCCAAATTAGAAACGGCTATAACTTGGCACTCGGGTGTCCGGTTAGCGTAATGTTTTTGTTCATTTTTTGTATTTTTCCGTAATCTGCGCATTCAAATTAAAAACGGCCCAAACTTGCCACTCGGGTGTTCGATTATAATGATATTTGTCTTCAATTTGTGTATTTTTATGTGATCTACGAATCGAAATTAAAAATGGTTATAACTTGGAGCTCGGGCGTCTGGTTAGAGAAATATTTTTGTTCATTTTTTGTATTCCTACGTGATTTGCACATTTGAATTTAAAATAGCCAA
>CM034241.1:19020540-19233040 GCA_019916065.1 Vitellaria paradoxa | reverse complement strand
GGTACATGGAGGACATTTTTAAGGATAAGGGTAGGTGTGATATGTATATCTCCGAACCCTGCAATAGCAGCTAAAGAGCCATTGGCCACTAAAATTTTTTTGTTACTCAGGCACGGGGTATAGGTGTGGAAGAGTTGAGATGTGGGTGTCATGTGGTCAGTGGCACCAGAGTCTCTTATCCAAGAGTTGGCATAAAATTTTTCTGAGGTATTCATGCAAAAAGAAAAAGAAGGTTTACCTGAAAGAGCCAAAGAACAAGCTCTAGAAGGTTTTTCAAGAGACCCCAACAAGCTTCTCAGCTTCTCAATTTGTTCACTGCTGAACCCCATTATTGCTGAATTTTCCTCCTTTTTGGGCTGTTCTACCATGAATGCTTGAGGCCTCTGCTGGCCCCCACGGTTTCCCCACTCTCGGCTTGGTGGCTTACCATTCAACTTCCAAGACGTCTCTTTTATGTGCCTCCGTTTCTTGCAATGAGTGCACCAGAGATTGTACTTGTTCTCCTTCCGCTGGTTTTCCCTACTTGACAGATCACTCTTTGTTCTGCTTGAATCGATGAAATTGCCTCTTCTAGAGAAGGTGTGTCCTCTTTGTCAAGGATTTGAATCCTAACTTGATCAAATTCAGGATTTAATCCTACCAAAAAATTGTAGACAAGATCTTTTTCAATGAAGCTCTTCAAGATGGCAGCATCCTCAGGGCATTTCATCTCGAAAACTCGGTAGTAATCGAGTTATTGTCACAGATTTAGCAATAAGTTTGCATACTCTGTGACAAATTTGTCTCCTTGCTTAGTGGTTGCAATTTTTACCTTGATCTCGTACACTTGAGCAGCATCACGAGACTTTGAATATGTGCGACGAATGAAGTCTCAAATCTCCTTTACTGTAGTAAAAAACATACACGTGTCACTAATCATGGGGTCCATAGAATCTCATAACCATGACATTATCATGGAATCCTCCTCGTCCCATGCTTCAAATGCGGGGTCATCCTTTGCTGGTCCCTTTCTAAGAAGGTGGTTAAGCCTCTCTTTGCCCTTGAGGTATGTACGGACAAATTGAGACCATTTGAGATAGTTCTTCCCATTGAGCCTATAGGAGGTCTGGATATTCTGCAAATCTCCAATTTTCTGAACCGAATTAAATTCTTCGGATGGGTTAGAATTGCTAGAGATAGTGGTTCCAAAGCTTGACATTATGAAGGAATGAAATTCGCAGCAATAAAGGCTGCCCAGACAATAATTAGAGAAGAAAAGGGTTAGAATTGCTAGAGATAGTGGCTTTGGAGCTTGACATTGTGAAGGAATGAAATTCACAGCAATTAAGATTGCCCAGACAATAATTAGAGAAGAAAAATGAGGAGCTGTGGCAGCGATGAAAGCTGGACCACGCAGCAGTGAAGGCTGTTTGAAGAAGAAGAAGAAACCCCAAAAAATCCCTAGGGCTCTGATACCATGTCACAATTTTGAGATTAATTGAGCTCAAATCACACACCCAACTGGGTTCATGTATATCCTTTTATAGATGTACAAGGTGGCTACATGATTGACCTTTCACTTTTCCTATGACCGATGCATTTCCTACATTTAATTCACCTTATGACTAGATACATTTCCTTCATTTAATTTACCTAACACACTTACCACTACTATATTTAATTCACCTACCACATACATTAACATAAATAATTAATCTATTTACATCTTATCTACACCTCAACAGACATTGTTGCTAAGAATAAATATGGTCTTCACGAGGTGGGGGGCTTTCAAATTATGGTCAAAGGTAGTAAAGGTGCTCCTTGAAAAAATATTTCTCAATTGTAACTTATCTTGTTGGAGCATATCACTTATCATGTGGGTAATGGGGGAAACTTTGATTATGGGAAGGTCATTAGGTTGGGGATTCTAATTTCAAGGCAATTTTTCTTGTCTACTTTGTTTGAGCAAAAATCATAACTACTCTATTGCCTCCTTTGTTTCAAATTGATCATGTCCATGGGTGGGATTGACAAAATTTTAGAAATCTAAATGAGCTATAAATAGAAGAATATGCAGCTTTTTAGAACCTTTTTATCTCTTTAAGCTTCAATTCAAGTGACAACAGGATTTGGAGTCCAACGTCTTTATGTAATTTTACATCCAAATCTTTCTTTGATCTTTTAATAGACTACAAAAATCTGAATTCTTTCCTTCCTTCCAGAATGTTTTGGATGGTGAAGTAACCTTTAAGGTCAAAGTATTTTGTTGGAACTTGGTTCTTAAAAAATTCAGTACCTGTGATACTCTTCAAAATAGCAGACCTCATTTAGCATTATCTCCACAATAGTGCATTTTCTATAAAAGATATTTTGAATCTTTAGATCATTTTTTTTCCCTTGTCATGTGGCTCTAGCATTATGGAATAAGCTATATTTCAGCTTTAATATGTCTCGGGTTGCCCTCTATCCTTTTTGTTGATATGTTAATAATAGAGGTCAGGGGATATGGCTAAAGCAAAAGAGTAAAGATATTGTGAAGAGTGGCAGTAATGGCTCTACTACGGGCTTTTTTGAAAGAAAGGAACTCGAAGATTATTTGAAGACCAAAGTGAAGATATCAATGGAATATGGGAAAGGATGTGGTCCTATATCTCTTTTTGGTTATATATTATTCCATAATTTGAGTTTATTTATTTGGCAGTATCTCATTGGAATTGGTTTGCATTAGTGCAAAGTCCCATTTGCAACTTAGTGTTTTAGGGGATATTTTATCCTTCTTTTCCTCTGTTCTTCAGTTTATTTTCATTAATAAATTTTTATTATGCTGCTGATAGAAAAATTAAATAAAATGGTTGAATGTTTTGTCTAGCATTTGATTTGATTTAATAGTGAGTTTAAAATGATGTCTTCTATGCGACATTAGCAAAAGCCCAACAAATATTGCTTAATCCACAAGAACGAGAATATATTCTTAACTAAGTCAATGCTGCAAAAAGGTTTGTGCTAATCACCGATATGTTTGTTTCAGAACTAAATCTTATTTAATAAATTTTTAATTAAATTGTTCTTTACTATCTGTATGCACATGCACCTTTAGACGAATTAGAAAGTTTGTGTCACATCTGACTCTTAATTAATAAATTTTTAATTAAATTTTTCTTTACTATCTATATGCACATGCACCTTTGGAAAAATGGTTGGCAACTTCTGTACTCTTATTTTCATGTTGTTCTAGTTGTTTTAGTGTTGATTTAGTTTTCCTTATTTGTTTGATAGATTTTGCAACCTTTACAGTTTTGATGTATCTATATTTCATGTTTGTTGCTAGAGTAATTTTTGCACTAATTTGACGATCTTTCTTGTCAATATAGAACTAAAAGCTATGGCTGATTAGACTTGAAAGAATGGCAAATCGAGAAGGTTTTGTATATAATTTGTTGTTCCCTTTTCATTCTTACCATTATTTTCCATGTTTCTTTCATCTCGAGCTATAGGATCTAATTTGATTTTATTTACTTTTGGTTAAATATGAATTGCAGAAGAACTTAAAGCAAAGAGGAAGAAACAAATTAAGAAAGATACTGCTTCTAAGATAAAATTAGTAGTTGATGAGGTAAAGTTAGGTTGCACTAGCATCTATATACTTTTTTCCTCTCTTCTTTGGCACGTATGTTCTTTACTAAGCCAACTTTGATGTTTGCTTTCCGTGCTTTTGTTTTGATATAGTCAATGTGTAATTAAATTTCTAGATTTATGCTTTTTAGGAGGAATCTTGTTGCATGCTTGCAATACTTCATTTATGTGTCCTCAATGGTTAACTGGATTTCTAGGTTGCAATCTTTTTATTTTTTTAATAGGTAAGTATACTTTGGTTTAATGGGAGAAATTACAATATCTTGGGGGCATTCCCCTATGTTACAAAAATTTTAAGTATCTAGATGATCTATGCAAGGAGTAGGGGGATACCCCAGTTTGCACAAAAATTTACATTAAAACTAGTGCATTTGATATTCTTGAGTTGGGAGGTTGGTTTCAATTTTATCATCAATTAGCATGTTAATATTGGTTTTCTTTGAGGGCGGCAAGGCAATAATTTATTGTAAATCAAGGACAGTGTTTTTTGGTAAGTAAGTGTTATATTTTGGATTAAAGGGAGAAAAATTTATATGATTTAGTGGGCATACCTTCGATTTACAAAAGAATTAACTATTATGATTTATACAAAACTTTGGGATTCCTCAATTGTTACATATTTCTACATTAGCTTAAGTGGGCTTAATCTTAGTAGTTTGTGAGGCTTCTCTTCATGCTTTATCTTTCCCACCATGCTCTGGACTGGTGATGATATTCCTGTGAATACTTTTGCATTTCTTTCTATCCATATATTATAAATCATAGCATACCATGCTAGTTTGTTGATGGTATTTTCAAAAGACTTTTTGCTGAATTTCCCAGCTGCCAAATTTACTTCATTCATCCATCTTTGCCTGGGTCTTGTAAGCTTACATAGTCTATTAATGGCCCTCCATACTTCATGTGAAAATTGGCATTCAAAATATAAATGCTCAATTGCTCTTCTTCTTGCTTACATAGTTCATAGGTAGCATTTGCAATTGTTCCCCATCGCAACAGCTTATCTTTAATGCTGAGCTTCCCTTTAATTGCTATCTAGAGTATAAAACTATGCCTTGGTATGTTTTTGGGGAACCAAACAAGTTTGTGCCAAATTACTGGTGGATGCCGCTGTCTTATGGCATTCCATGTTGACTTTGATGTGTATTCTTTTGTGCTTGAGATTGACTATATAAATTTGTCAGGCTTTGTACAATCAGGAGGTGAATTGAGCATATTTATTATTGAGCATGTTATGTTTTAAAAGTTGGTTTATATTCTTCATAACTTTCTTCGTTTATGAAAAATCTTATTTTGTGATTGTGTATATATATATATATGATGTTCATATTAATGTTATATTTTTGTTAGAATTATAGGAATATTCTATGATAGTTAGAATTTAATTATATTTCCTAACGTATGTGTATCCTAATTTGATTAGGAGTATGTATTCCTAATTTGATTAGGAAACTTATTTTCCTATTTTGGTTGTAACTCTTCAATATAAATATACATGAAGGAGATGGGAAATTTGATCTCTCATACTCCTAATTTACTCTGATATTATTCAACTTGGTATCAGAGTCTTTCACTGTTCTTCAACCGAAAGAAAAAAAAAAAAAAAAAGGAGAGTTCTAATTGAACGACAGCTAGGGTTTGCTGTCAACGTACACTGGTTGTCGATCTCAGGCTGCAAATCCATGCCGATAGTCATGATTCTAGTTGCTTTCGATTGAATTCATCGCTCGCTGCCCTTGTTCGATGTTCGCTACTTTCGATCGTCGCCCAGATGATCTGACCTTGTTCAGATCCTTGCTTCGTTGGGTTGTTTGGTCTTGGTTTTCTTCTCCTGCTCGTCGGTTGTGCCCTTGTTCGACGTTCGCTACTTTCAATCGTCGCCCAGATGATCTGACCTTGTTCAGATCCTTGCTTCGTTGGGTTGTTTGGTCTTGGTTTGCTTCTCTTGCTCATCAGTCGCCGACCGATTCCTCTTCAGTCGCCGCTATTGAGTAGTCTGGTTTTTTTGGTTTTGTTCCCCTCCTCCTCAGTCGTCCGCGTTTCTTCTCCATCGCTGTTGCTAGGTCATCGAGGTTGTGTCTTCATCTGGTCGTTGCTTGGACCGGCTTGATTGGTGTTTGGTTATCCTTCTGGAGCAGTGCAGATCATTAAATTGGGGATAGCCTGATATTTTTTAATTCCTTTTGTGGTCTCGGTTCACTGCCAAGGGTTAAGGTTGTTTGGTTTAGCCCGAAGGGTTGTTTGGTTTACCTTTATTAGAGATGGCTTCAAACGAGTCTAAAAATTCTAGTTCTGGATCTTTTTCTATTGAACCAGTGATCCCAGTTGACAGTCTTCCCAAATCCATCTCATGTGAAAAATTGAATGGTACGAATTATTTGACATGGTCACATGCTGTTCGGGTTTTCTTGATTGGACGCCAATTGGAAAATCATATTACAGATTCCCCTCCTGATTCCAAGTCTTCTTCATATGCACAATGGAGGGCTTTAGATGCTGTTGTTATGAGTTGGATGCCTTCGGTGTTTCGCACAGTTGCTTTATGTAATTCTTCTAAAGCCATATGGGATTCATTGGCAGATTCGTTTTCCTAAAAGAGTAATGTTTCAGAGGTATTTGAGGCATATGAGAAACTTTTTACTTTTTGCTAAGGAACTCAACCATTGTTTGCATATTACAGTAATCTCAAAGTTTTAGGAGATCGCCTTCTACAATTTTGTCCCTTTCTAGAAACGAAGGCTGAGATGATTTGACAATGGGATGAACTTATGACAGTTCTGCTTCTTGCTAGCCTTAATGATAATCTTTGCAGTTACAGAAATCATCTTTTGGCAGGAGAGACTATTCCTTCTATGGTTAATGCTTATTCTCGCATTCAGCGTTCTTCTTTGGGCCATCATTCTCAACCAGTCTCCTCTGGTGAATCTAATTCTGCTACTCTTGTTAGTGGTTTTGGTGGTCGAGGGTCTCGTGGTGGATCTCGTGGTTCTCGAGGTGGTTCCCGTGGAGGTAGCCGTAGTTCTGGACGAGGCAACAAGAAATGTAATCACTGTGGAGGCACTAATCACACTAAACTATGTTGTTGGAAGAAGTATGGTCGTCCTGAGCAAGCTAATCATGTCACTACTCCACCCACTGGTACTGATCCCTCTGCATAGAGCAATGCTAGTTTGAGTTATCCAGCTCCATCTAATACTGCTTCGTAAAATCCTTTAACTCCTGCTGAGTTGGAGGCAATTGTGCAAGCTCTTCACATCTCTCGCTCTTCTACTGCTACTTTAGCATAGTCAGGTAGTATTGCTTGCTTTACTTCTCAATCTTTCTCTCAATAGGTTATTGACTCTGGTGCCTGTGCACATATCTCTGGTAACTCTTCGCTATTTTCTAATTTAACTCCCACTACTCACAATATTACCTTAGCTGACGAATCCTCCCGGCCTGTAGCTGGTAAAGGATATCTTAACCCTTCTTCTTCCTTACCCCTACCCTCTAGTCTTTTTGTACCTAATTTTCCATTTAATTTGTTATCTGTTTGTCAATTAACTATGTTCTTGAATTGTTCTATAACATTTTCTCCTTCTTCTTGTGTTTTTCAGGGTCTTAGGACACAGAAGACGATTGGTTCGGGGTGTGAACGGGCTGGTCTTTACTATCTTGATCCTGTCAGTTTTCTGTCTTCTCATTTAGCCTTTGGTGCATTCGTGTCTCCACTCCAGTGGCATTGTCGTTTGGGTCATCCATCCTTAGCTCGTCTTAAACTTCTTGTTCCTAGTTTTGGGTCTATTTCAAGTCTTGAATGTGAGGCTTGTCAACTTGGCAAGCATCACCGTAGTTCGTTTTTGAGTCATAAAAATAGTCATGCGTCTAAACCTTTTGATATAGTCCAAACGGACATTTGGGGTCCTTCAAGAATTGCTTCTATTAATGGATTTTGGTATTTTGTTATTTTTGTTGATGACTATTCTCGTATGACTTGGTTATTTTTAATGAAGAATTGTTCTGAACTGCCTGCCATTCTTTTAAAATTCTATAATGAGATTCTAACCCAATTTGATGAAAAGATCAAAATCCTCCGTTCTGATAATGCTCTTGAATATACCCAATCTACCATAACTCAATTTTGTATTGAAAGAGGCATTCTTCATCAAACTTCTTGTGTCCATACCTCCCAACAGAATGGTGTTGCTGAACGCAAACATCGACATTTATTGGATGTTGCTCGTACTCTTCGTTTTTACATGAATATTCCAAAACAATACTGGGGGGATGCCGTCTTGATTGCATGCTATCTTATTAATCGGGTTCCTTCACCGCGTCTTGGTAATCAGTCTCCTTTTTCTCTTTTGTATCCATCTGTTAATCCTTTTTCTCTTCCACTTCGTACCTTTGGTTGCATTGCTTTTGTTCATAATTTGGATCCTGGTTTAGACAAACTTTCTCCTCGTGCTCGTCGTTGTGTCTTTCTTGGTTATTCTCGTACTCAGAATGGTTATTGGTGTTATCATCCTCCTTCTCGTAAATATTTTATTAGTGCTGATGTTACCTTCTTTGAGTCTACCTCTTACTTTTCTCGTGAGGGGGAGTCTCCTCTTCCCTCTCGAGAGGGGGAGTTATCTCACACTACACAGGTTCCTTTTACTGACTTGCCACCCATTTCTTCAAATAAGTCACCATCTATCGATTCTAGCATGCCTTCACCCTTACAGGTATATCAGCGCTGTACTTGTCCTAGACCAATTACTTCTGTTCCTGTGGATCCTGAACCTACTCCAAGTCTTGTGGACTTGGAGTCTCTTGAGATACCTATTGAGACCGAGTCTCTTGAAATTGATGATCTTCCCATTGCTCTCAGGAAAGGTAAACGTATATGTACTCAACATCCTATTGCTAAATTTGTTTCATATCATCGTATATCACCTTGTCTCCATTCCTTTGTTTGTGCCTTGTCTTCTGTTTCTCCTCCTACATCTTATAAGCAGGCATTATTATCACCTGACTGGAAGAGAGCAATGGATGAGGAGATGCAGGCATTACAATATAATCATACATGGGAGCTTACCACTCTTCCACCTGGGAAGAAGACAGTAGGATGTCGATGGGTGTACATAGTGAAATATTTACCAGATGGATCTGTTGAAAGACTTAAAGCTAGATTGGTTGCCAAAGGATACACTCAGACTTATGATGTTGATTACCTAGAAACCTTGTCACCAGTGGCTCGTCTTAATTCAATTCGCATTTTACTGGCTGTTGCAATGAGTAAGTCGTGGCCTTTATTCCAATTGGATGTTAAAAATGCCTTTTTGCATGGTGAACTTCAAGAAGAAGTCTATATGGATTAACCTCCTGGGTATATCACAACAGGAAGTGAACATTTGGTTTGTCGCTTACACAAGGCCCTATATGGACTCAAGCAATCTCCACAGGCATGGTTTGATCGATTTAGCTCTACTCTTCTTAGCTATGGTTTCAGGCGATCCACATCTGATCACTTAGTGTTTGTATATCAGAAATCTTCTGGTATTATTATTTTGGTTGTATATGTGGATGATATTATTATCTCAGGTGATGACAGAGGGTATTTCTGCTCTAAAAGATTATTTGGGGAAGCTGTTTAAGACAAAGGATCTTGGTGCATTACGCTATTTTCTAGGAATTGAGATTGCTCGTTCTTCACAAGGTATCTCATTATCTCAAAGAAAATATGTATTGGATTTACTCTCTGAGACTGGTCTTTTGGGTTCTCGTCCTACTGATACTCCTATGGACACTTCTGTTCATTTAGACTCTGAGAGTGGTGAACCATTCTCTAATGTTGGTAGATATCGTCGACTTGTGGGCAAGCTAATTTATCTCACTGTAACACGGCTTGATATTACATATGCTGTTGGAGTAGTTAGTCAGTTTATGCATGCTCCTCGACAGCCTCACTTTGATTCTGTGTCAAATCTTGAGATATTTGAAGAATTCACCAGGTCAAGGTTTGCTCTATCGACCTTCCATAGCAATAGACGTGACTGGATATAGTGATGCAGACTGGGCTAGCAATCGTTCAGATCGGAGATCTACTTCTGGATATTGTACATTTGTTGGTGGCAATCTTGTTACTTGGCGAAGTAAGAAACAGAACGTTGTAGCTCGGTCTAGTGCAGAGGCAGAGTATCGTGCCATGGCTCATACTGCTTCTGAGATGCTTTTGGTTCGTTCTCTTCTTCAGGATTTTGGTCTTTCAATTTCGGCCCCGATGTCTATGTTCTGCGACAATCAAGCTGCAATATTCATTGTTAACAATCCTGTATTTCATGAACGAACCAAGCACATTGAAGTTGATTGTCACTTCATTCGAGATCTCTTACTTAAGCGTGATATTGTCACTCCCTTTGTACGCTATGATTCTCAGTTGGGGGATATTTTCACAAAACCATTAGCTCGACCTTTGGTTCAAAAGTTGTCCACCAAACTGGGCATGTTTAATCTCTATGCTCCAGTTTGAGGGGGAGTGTTAGAATTATAGGAATATTCTATGATAGTTAGAATTTAATTATATTTCCTAACGTATGTGTATCCTAATTTGATTAGGAGTATGTATTCCTAATTTGATTAGGAAACTTATTTTCCTATTTTGGTTGTAACTCTTCAATATAAATATACATGAAGGAGATGGGAAATTTTATCTCTCGTACTCCTAATTTACTCTGATATTATTCAACTATTTTAAATATTGGTTTATGTATTTTCTTATTGTGTATGAAAAATCTTATTTCATGTTTGTGATATTATTTAAAAGTAATTATTTTAGTTTGTCTATGTGTTTATTCAGTGAAATGTGTTATTCAATAAAATGTTGGTGTTTTAAGCAACTTCTACAGGTTAATGGGGAATAGAGGAGGAACAAGTAGCTTGGGGGGAGTGTTAGGAAGAAAACTTTACATGAAATAGAGTTCTTAGTGCAAAATTCAATTTGAAGGAAAACGCCAAATCAAATAGCGTTTTCATGGCCAAAAAACTCTATATGAAATAGAGTTTTCAGTGCAAAATTGAATTTGAATCAAATAGCATTTTCATGTGGGGTTAAGTGGTAAGAAGAAAACGCTGTTTTAAATAGCATTTTTCATAATTTAAAAAACTCAATTTTAGAAAGTGTTTCCATTAACGGCATTTTGATAATTATTTTCAATTGGGCAACAGATGTCATATAACTTGATTAACAACTAGTGAAAAAAAAAAAAAAAATCCTTGTTTGGATGAGTTTTGATTTGGTCTGCTCTCTGGTTTCCTTGCTGTTTCTGAATATTTGTTTCAAGGTGAAGCTGTATGGTGTTTTCCTTTTGCTGTGTTGCTGCTTGCTTTTGGTTGCTTTGTTGAGTTACTGTTGGCCATCATTTTGCTGGGCGCTTATTGTTGCTGGAATGCTGGTGTTTCTTGAGTTTCTGCTACCTACTGCATGTTGGATTGTTGCTGTTCTAGCGTCCGCTGCTATTTTGAACTGTTGAAGCATTTGCTGCTCTTTGGAAATTTGTTTGCTGCACATACTATATCGTCTCTTCTGCTCCAGTCTCTTCTTGGCTGCATCTTGGATACATTCTAGTTTGGTGCTGTGTTGTTTGAGGGTGTAATAGGTTGCTAATTTATTATTGAGATGGTCCTTCTATTGCTTGCTGTGAAGAATAGTGTCATATGTAGAACCTGTGGTCTGGTGCTGCTTGTTACTGTATGGGCATTTTACTCATGTATGATGTGCATATGGGCTGTTGCTAGTTCTTGTGTCTTCGGCATGCATGCTACTGCATGATGTTGATTTGCCATCTGATGCAAACTCATTTTGATGGTTTATCAACATCGTTTGAATTGCTTGATCATATTTGATCTTGATTCTAGTGTTTTCTAGAGCTACGTATTTAAACATTTTGGTTTCATGTTTAGCTTGTGGGGTCTTCTCTCGTTCAAGCAATGAAAGTTTGGAGTTTTGTTTAGCACTTAGCTTGTATTCACATTCTAGTTTATCGTGGAATATTAATATTTGAAGGTGTAATGTCTATGTTTGGACATGTGGAGACAGTCAATTTAATTGCAAGAGAATTGCTTTTCAAGAATGATATAAAAAGGTGCTTTTTATTTTATGCTTGTTCCTTGTTTACCGCTTAAATTGTTTTCACTTTTTGGTTTATCATGGAATATTAATATTTGTAAGGTGTAATGTTTGTGTTCGAACATGTTCACTTTAATATTGCTCTTATGCACTCATTGAAGACAATATATTCAATTGGGAGCGGTTATCATATAATAGGTTATGTGTTTTAACTTTTTGAGTTATGATTTAAATTGGGCATTGCTTTATTGTTTATTATAAATTAACGTAAATTAACAATGTTGCATGCTTGAATCACTCGTTCTTCCCCTTTAACTACTGGAAGCGTTTTTTTTTTTTTTTTTTTTGGTTTTTTGTTGCTTCTACTTCTCAGTTTTTATGTTCCTCCTTTAGGTCATGAATATTAGACAAAAATTATTGATATGTTGTTGAATTAAAGTGTTTGACTTCCCCAGTGGAGTTAAAAGTTGTAATTTGTTTAATTTCTAAAATTATTTTTGAAATGATTCAACTAAAAATTTAAGTTTAATAAGCTTTAGTAGCACATGGCAATATACGAGTTTGTCTCAATCTCATTGTTAAGGAAAAGCTAAAGCAAATCTGGAGAGATAATGTATCCTAATGATGGGTTTGTTTATTTCCGTAGCAGTGAGTTAATATCATTTGCTAGTTTAACAATGTATCTTCTAATGGTTGTTGTAGTAGTGAGTGAGTTTTGGATAGTTGCGTAAAATTAATTTTAATATTTAGGAGTTTTATGCACATGCCATGATCCATTCCTTTTGTTGTGGTGTCCTGCATGTGCAGAGAAATATTATAAACAACTGAAAATCCCAATTTCCCATAATTCATTTGTAGTGGTATTCTCTTAATATTTTTGATACTTGCAAGTTTCTTGGTGACATTCGCAATCTCTTATTATTTTCAAAAATTTATTGAGCATGAATTTCTTTTGAAAAATATATCTCTTGAAGCTCTAATATATATCATTACAGAAGGGAGTGAACCACCTTCTTTCACAAGTTTCTTCACATGGGACTCTGCAATATCTGTTGTAAGTAATATCTCGGTGATGTAACTCTCAGATAATATAATTAGGAATTCATGACTTTCTAAAGAAATATTTATATTTTTTCATATGGTTGCAGATGCATGGAAACTCTTTTCCAAAAAAAAAAAAAAAAAAAAAAAAAAAAAAACTTGCACTAATGAGAAATAGAGGCACTCCAAATATCGATGTAAGTACTTCTATTCTTTTACCCAAATTGCTTGGTTCATGAACTTTTCCTAGTATAGTTTTCTTTTTGTTTTGTATTTTCCTCCTCCATTCTCTATTTTATTTGTCAAAAGGCCATCTTTTCTTCGACACCTTCTATTATTTTTTTTTTTTTGAAAAAAATAAGTAAATTTTTATTAAAAGAAAATAGCTCTATACAAGTATTAATTGGATGCTAATACATGACACCAATAGGAACAAAACATCCAAATAGACAGGAAACCAAGCAAACCACTCATCTCATCTGATCAAGGAAATTCAAGAAAGAAGATAGGTCTATCTCCCTTCCATCCTTCACCCAATCGTATAGACATGCAAGAAAGTAGCTTTTAATCCTGTAAGATGGCCTGCTCTCATTTTCAAAAATCCTTCTATTCCTCTCCTTCCAAGTCAGCCAGAACACACAAAATGGAATCACATTCCAAATGAATTTTTTATTCCCCCCAAGAGACTCCCCCCACCATGCTAGTAAAAA
The DNA here is from genome assembly GCA_019916065.1 of Vitellaria paradoxa. Classification (NCBI taxonomy): domain Eukaryota; kingdom Viridiplantae; phylum Streptophyta; class Magnoliopsida; order Ericales; family Sapotaceae; genus Vitellaria; species Vitellaria paradoxa. Next base: position 19,219,585 of record CM034241.1, on the reverse strand, counting down.
ATCACTCAAACTCCTTGGGAAGCACGTCTGCACATTAAAGCAAGAAGAAATCAAACTCCACTTCTCAGCTGTCCATGGTCAGTGCAGTAACATATGTGAAATAGACTCCTCCTGATTGAAGCATAATGTGCAGCGGTTAACTATGGAATAACCTCTAAGTTTGAGGTTGTCCATGGTTAGAATATTCCCCCTAGCTGCACACCAAGAGAAGAAAAGCACCCGACGAGGGGCAGTAGTCTTCCAAAGCTTCGTCCAAGGAAATGCATCGCTTATGTGTCCTTGCAATGATGAATAATAGGATTTGACAGTAAAGAGCTTCTCCTTTGATCCATTCCAAGCCATGGAGTCCTCAAAATCCTCCAAATAGACATCATTTAGGAGCTCAAAAAGAGACAAGTAAGCATCCATTTCCCAATCATTCATGTCCCTGCGAAGAGTGACTACCCAGGTGTGACTATTACCCATTCCAATGCAATAATCTCTTATAAAAGCATCCTTGTTAACAACTAAGCCATAGATCTCTGGGAAAAGGTCAGCTAGATAGCCAACATTCATCCAATTGTGTCTCCAAAATAGAATCCTGTCCCCTCCGCCCAGCTTCCACAAAATATAGCTACCAAAATTCCTCCAGTTCTTCCTAATTTCTCTCCAGATACTTGCGCCAACAGAGTTTGAACAAGGGGGTGTAATCTAGCCACCCAACTCCTCACCATACTTAATGGAAATAACTTTCTTCCAAAGTCTGCCATTATCCTTATGAAATCTCCATAGCCACTTACCCAATAAAGCTTCATTTTGCAGCTGTAATTGTCTGATACCTATGCCTCCTGACCCAATTGGGGAACAGACTAATTTCCAATTAACCAAGCTGTGTTTGAAAACTCCATTACCTTTGCCCCAAAGAAAATTTCTTTGCAATCTCTCAAGCTCTTTAATAATAGAAGCAGGAGCTTTAAACAGGGAAAGAAAGTAGGTTGGGAGGCTGGAAAGTACACTCTTAATCAGTGTAGTTTTCGCCCCAGTTGAGAGATATTTAGCCTTCCAAACAGCAAGTCTGTTCCTGCTTCTTTCCAGTACTGGTTCCCAGACCCTTTTAGATTTGAGATGAGTTCCCAATGGCAAGCCTAAGTAAGTAGTTGGGAATGAGCCTGATTTGCAACCCAGAATGTCTGCCAATTCCCGAAGAGAAGATGGATCACCAATCGAAATCACCTCAGATTTTCTCAAATTAATTCGCAATCCAGTGACTGCCTCGAAGCCCAGTAGAGTGCATCTCAGATGTCCCAACTGCAATTTATCAGCCCCACAAAATACCATGGAATCATCAGCGAACGGGAGATGAGAAATGCTTATTGAGTCCCTGCCTTGATTCCTAACTGAAAAGCCTTCTAACAAACCAGCCTCCTCCACATTTTTTAGCATTCTGCTAAAGACTTCCATGATTATACCAAACTAAACCAAGCCTTTTCCCACTAGGTGGGGTCGGCTATATGGATTTGTCGACGCCGATTTGATCTGTTTAAGGGCATGTCCTCCGATAAATCTAGGTAGGTTAGGTCATGTTTAATGGTTTCTTTCCAGCTTCTCTTGGGTCTTCCTCTACCTCTCCTACTCTTGACAATCTCCATACTTTCACACCTTCTAACAGGTGCCTCTGCTGGACGGCTTCCAACATGGCCAAACCATCTTAATTGGTTTTCTCTCATTTTATCTTCAATCGGTGCTATTCCTACTTTGCCCCTAATCTCCTCGTTCCTAATTCTTATCTTTCCTTGTAATCCTGCACATCTACCTTAGCATCCTCATCTCCGCAACTGCCATCTTCTGGCCATGGTTATGCTTTACTGTCCAACACTCTGATCCATATAGCAGCGCTGGTCTAACCGCTACCTTATAATACTTTCCTTTCACCTTGAGGGAGATTTTTTGGTCGCACAAAACCCCCGAAGCACTCCTCCATTTGGTCCATCCAGCTTGAATCCTGTGACTTACATCAGTATCAATCTCTCCATCTTGTTGCACCATAGATCCAAGGTACCTAAATTTATCTTTCTCTACGATCTTTTGAGTGCCTAAACTTACTTCTATACTACTCGTTATCCTACTTTGACTAAACTTACATTCCATATATTCCGCCTTACATCAGCTTAGCCTAAACCCTTTTGTCTCTAACGTATCCCGCCACAATTCTAGCTTAGTATTCACTCCTTCTCTCGTCTCGTCTACTAAAACAATATCATCTGCAAATAGCATACATCACGACACCTCATCCTGAATATGTCTTGTAATCTCATCCATAACTAAAGCAAACAAGTACGGACTTAACGCTGAGCCTTGATGTAAACCAATTGTGATAGGGAACTCATTAGTCTCTCCACCAGTCGTCCGTATAGATGTCATGGCTCTATCATACATGTCCTTTATCGCCTCAATATATGCGACACACGCTCCTTTCTTTTCCAATACTCTCCATAGAATCTCCCTAGGAACCCGATCATATGCCTTCTCTAAATCGATGAACACCATATGTAAATCTTTTTTTACCTTCTCTATATTGTTCCATTAACCTCCTCAAGAGAAAGATAGCCTCCATGGTTGATCTTCCAGGCATGAAACCAAGTTGGTTCTCTGAAACGTTTGTTGTCCTTCTTAGTCTTCTCTCAATAACTCTCTCCCATAATTTCATCGTATGGCTCATCAATTTAATCCCGCGATAGTTCGCACAGTTCTGAATATCTCCTTTGTTCTTGTATATGGGTATAAGGATACTTTTCCTCTATGCATCAGGCATCTTCTTTGCTCTTTAGCACTACATTAAAAAGTTTTGTCAACCAACTTATGCCATCCTCTCCTAAGCACCTCCAAACCTCAATAGGGATACCATCTGGCCCAACCGCGTTCCCATTCTTCATCCTTTTTAATACTTCTTTTACTTCTTCCCTATTGATTCTCCTATAGAACTTAAAATTTAATTCTTCCCTAACAGTGGTAAACTGCCCCAAATGTATGTCACTACTACTGCTTTCATTAAATAACTTGTAGAAGTAGCTCTTCCAACGCTCCTTTATCTCCTCTTCCTTTACTAATACCTTTTCATCCTCATCCTTAATGCATTTAACTTGGTTTAAATCCTTGGTCCGTCTATCTCTAGATTTAGCAAGCTTGAATATCTCTCTTTCGCCCTCCTTAGTGTCAAGTCGCCTATATAAATCCTCAAATGTCTTTGCCTTAACCTCACTAACTGCCTTTTTGGTTTCTCTTCTAGCTTCTTTATACCTCTCCAAGTTCGCTTCATTTCGGTCGTTTTGCCAAGATTTAAAACACTCTCTTTTAACTCTTATCTTGTCTTGGACGGTCTCGTTCCACCACCATGCCTCTTTCTGTGTTGGAGCACTCCCTTTAGATTCTCCTAAGACTTCTTTCCCTACCCTCCTAATACACTTTGCTATCTTATCCCACATAATATTTGCACTCTCATTTACCGTCCAAATGTTTTCCTCTAGTACTCTTTCCCTGAATGCTGCTTGCTTATCACCTTTTAAGTTCCACCATTTAGTCTTTGAGCATCTATACGACTTCTTTTTTCTAGCCCACCTTTGAAGCTACACATCTATGACCAACAACCTATGTTGGGCAGTCAAGCTTTCCCCCGGTATAACTTTACAATCTTTACACGCTACACGATCTCCTTTCTTAGTTAAGAAGAAGTCAATCTGTGTCTTTGAGGAGCCACTCTTATAAGTCACCAAATGTTCCTCTCTCTTCCTAAAAAAGGTGTTCGTCACCATGAGATCATAAGCCACTGCAAACTCCAAAATATCCTTCCCTTCTTCATTTCTATCACCGTAACCATATCCCCTGTGTACTCCTATGTATCCATCTATGTCGCATCCTATATGACCACTCAAATCTCCTCCTATGAAGACCATCTCTCCTTGAGATATCTCTAATAGCATTCCTTCCAAGTCTTCCCAAAACTTCTCCTTATGTACATCTCCTAAGCCCACCTAAGGAGCATAAGCACTAATTACGTTTACTATCTCTTCTCCTAACACTAACTTAATTGCAATAATCCTATCTCCACAGCGTTTCACATTAACTATATCTTCCTTTAGGTCCTTGCTTACTACTACGCCGACCCCATTTCTCGATCTATTAAGTCCCGTATACCATAACTTATACCCAGTCCTCTCAATCTCTTTAGCTTTCTGTCCCACCCACTTCGTCTCTTGCAAGCAAGCAATTGCAATTCTTCTCCTTTCCATTGTATCCACCACTTCCATAAGTTTCCCAGTTAAGCTCCCAATATTCCAAGTACCTAATCTCAGCCTTCTATTTTGGACTAGCTTCCTTGCCCCCCCACTCGTCCAGGAAAGTGCGAGGACCCTTGCTTATTTAACACCGCACCCGGGAGCCGATGCAGCGGTCCTTGCTTATTTAACACTGTACTCGGACCATACAGCGCGTCGCTAAGTAGGGAACGCCCCCACGAAATCTCATTAGGTGTCATAAAATCCATAAAAAAATTCGACAAAGTTTTACACTGGCTGTCGACTACCTAACACAACCCTCCTCCTTTATCTGGGCTTGGGACCAGCCATGAAAAAAACATAGGCGGAGTTAAAGACTTCCATGATTATAATGAATAAAAATGGGGAAAGAGGGTCACCTTGCCTTAACCCTCTTGACGAAGTGAAGATACCAACTGGAGATCCATTGATCAAGATGGAGAACCAAACTGTAGAGATACACCAGTAAATCCACTGACACCACCTTCTCAGCAAGTAAATCAAACAATTCCAATTAACATGGTCAAAAGCTTTCTCAATATTCGACACCTTCTATTTGTTACCATGTTATCACACATATAATATTGCTTTATGTCTTTGGACTTGGAACTACTGTAAGTGCTTTAGTTTTTTATATAACTATAGCCCATGCACTAAATGGATTGGCTGTAGAACCAAACCAAATCAAACTAAGCCTTTTCTCACTAGGTGGGTTCGGATATATGGATTTGTCGACGCCAATTAGATCTGTTTAGGGCCATGTCCTCCGATAGATTTAGCTAGGCAATGTCATGTTTAGTAGTTTCTTTCCAACTTCTCTTGGGTCTTCCTCTACCTCTCCTACTCCTGACAATCTCCATACTTTCACACCTTCTAACAAGTGCCTTCGCTGGACGCCTTCTAACATTGCCAAACTATCTTAATTGATTTTTTCTCATTTTATCTTCAATCGGTGTTATTTTTACTTTGCCTCTAATTTTTATGTTCCTAATCCTATCTTTCCTTGTAATCCTGCACATCCACCTTAACATCCTCATTTCCGCAACTGCCATCTTCTGACTATGATTATGCTTTTCTGTCCAACACTCTGATCCATATAGCAGCGCTGGTCTAACTGCCAACTTATAATACTTTCCTTTCACATTGAGGGGGACTTTTTAGTCTCACAAGACCCCCGAAGCACTCCTCCATTTGGTCCAACCGGCTTGAATTCTGTGACTTACATTAGTATCAATCTCTCCATCTTGTTGCACCATAAATCCAAGGTACCTAAATTTATCTTTCTCTACAATCTTTTGTGTGCCTTACTTCCCTCTATATTACTTGTTATCTTACTTTGGCTGAACTTACATTCCATATATTCCGTTTTGCATTGCCTTAGCCTAAACCCTTTTGTCTCTAACGTTTCCCGTCACAATTCTAGCTTAGCATTCACTCCTTCTCTCATCTCATCTACTAAAACAATATCATCTGCAAATAGCATACATCATGGCACCTCATCCTGGATATGTCTTGTAATCTCATCTGTAACTAAAGCAAATAAGTACGGGCTTACCGCTGAGCCTTGATGTAAACCAATTGTGATAGGAAACTCGTTAGTCTCTCCACTAGTCGTCCGTATAGATGTCATAGCTCTGTCATCCTGTCCTTTATCGCCTCAATATATGCAACACACGCTCTTTTCTTTTCCAATACTCTCCATAGAATCTCCCTAGGAATCCGATCATATGCCTTCTCTAAATCAATGAACACCATATGTAAATATTTTTGACTTTCTCTATGCTGTTCCATTAACCTCCTCAAGAGAAAGATAGCCTCCATGATTGATCTTCCAAGCATGAAACTAAATTGATTCTCTGAAACGTTTGTTGTCCTTCTTAGTCTTCTCTCAATAACTCTCTCCCATAATTTCATCGTATGGCTCATCAATTTAATCTCGCGGTAGTTTGCACAGTTCTTATCTTTGTATTATGCTTAGTGTTGATGTTGCAAGGAAGGATATAAATGACCAATACCAGGTTAGGTGAAAATTAACTTTCTTTTTTGAATTTCTTGTTCTCCTCTATATGCATTATCCCGTGTTTGCTTTACTTAAGTTATATTTTTAGTAGTAATGATTTTTTTTGAAGCATTCTGCTTCCAACTGTTATTTCTTGCAAACACTCAGAGGTCCTGTTAATAAAACATATACGACATACAATGAATGCTCAATTGAATTTGAAGTGGATAGCCATACGAGGTAAATAGGATGACCTTACAATCTAATGTCGAACAATAACTTATTGGATTTTGATTTTAATCTAATAATATACATGGTTTATTTTTTTTTCCTATTTTTCTCGTATTCAAATTGATTATTGGGTGCACTTTTTGGCATGTAGGTGATGATTCTTTTAGCTTCTAAGGAAGAAGGAATTTTAATTAAAAAGCGATATGCTATTTTTAATGACGATGGGGCCCTTGCAGAGCTTAAAGGTTTCGAGACCAAGTGTAGAGGTGAGTCGACGCTCATTAAAGTTTTTTAGGTATCTTTATAAAATTTTGTGTTCACAATTTTCGAACATTTTTTTTTTTTGAAAAGATAAGTAAGTTTTATTGATAGCATCGAAGAGATGCTAAGAGGAAAAATAAAAACAAGTTATAGCTACCCCCGATCATTGCATGCTAGCAACAAATTGCATAAAAGTACTAAGTTCAATCTCTCTACCCTCTTCTACCCAATTATATAAACAAGAAAGAAAAAGACTTTTGACACTCAAAACAGTCCTTTCTATGTTGTCAAATATCCTCCTGTTTCTTTCCTTCCAGATCAGCCAAAATAAGCAAAAAGGCACCAAATTCATATCTTCTTCCTCCTCTTTCCCAATGGTTGGCCCCACCATACTAAAAAAAAGTTCTTTAGATTCTTAGGAAAACACACATGGACTCCAAAACAAGATAGGGTAAAACTCCACAGCTTGGCTGACCATGAGCAATGAAAGAACAAGTGGTCAATTGATTCTGAACAATTGAGACATAAAGAACATCTATTAGCCATTGAGTAACCCCTAAGTTGTAGGTTATCCATGGTGAGGATTCTCAGTTTTTATGTTCCTCCTTTAGGTCATGAATATTGGACAAAAAATCTTTGATACTTTTCATCAAGTGTTTTAACTTCCCTGATATTGTCAAGTGGAATTAAAAGTTGAAATTTATTTAATTTTTGTAATTATTTTTGAAATGATTCAACTAGAGATTTAAGTTTAATAACCTTTAAGGGCACATGCCAATATGTGAGTCTATCTCCATCTCGCTGTTAAGGAAAAACTAAAGCAAATCAGGAGAGACAATGTATCCTAATTATGGGTTTGTTTATTTATGTAGTAGTGAGTTAATATCATTTGTTGGTTTAACAATGTATCTTCTAATAGTTATTTTAATTTAAATGCTGGTTTTTCGCATTGCTTTCTTCTTATTTTCCCTTGCTTCTGGTTTGGAACTCAAGTTAACTGTTTGGTAGAAGCTTCTGTTGCTATTTACATTGTTGTGTGTTGTTCATATATCATTTGCTACTAGTTGAATTGGAGCATTAACACTGTTGATATTTCCTGGTTAGACTGTTGCTTTCTTGAGTAGGCGATACTGTGCAGTTTGGTGTGGGTTGGTGGCTGCTGTTGAAGATTGGAATTGTTGAGTTTGATTTCTGCTTGAACTTGTGTGCTTATTGCTAGTTCCTACTTGCTTAGTTTTATTTATTTATTTTGGGATACAACTAAAGTTTGATGAGGTGCTATTGTCGATCTCTATTCTGCTGATTTGGCAATTCTTGGGTTATTTGAGAACTCGAGCTTTGAAGTAGTATGGTGTATTTTGATTGGTCTTTCAAAAGAGTATGGTGGTTAATTGGTTGTTTTGGTATCTGTCGCCGTTGGATCTGCACTTGAATTTTTCCTGATACATAGTGGCTGTGTTAGTGCTTAGTTGATGAGGCTTGTGCTGTATTTTGCACCTGTGTTAATTCCTTTGCTACAAATTCCCTGCTAGGTTTTGATGTGGTTGCTGCATACTGTTCTACAACATTTGCTCGGCAGTGGAGTCTCTTTGTTGTTGCAATTGGTTCGACTAGGGTGGTTTATTTAATTTTGTAAGTTAGTTTTTTTTCTTGTTGGTCTTATACATTTTTCGATGCTTTGAACTTGTTGGGTTCAGCTGATCTAATTATGCCTATTTCTTCTATTTCTTTGTTAGGTTGGCATCTAAGTTTATGGCTTTAAATTTTTTTTTTTTTTCGAAAGGTGAAAATAAGTATATTAAACTAAAATTACAATATGGCTTTAGATATTTTTAACATCGAAGTGTCAGGTGGAGTCCTAGTTGTATATCCTATGAGGCTCCTTTCGATGTCGTTATTTTAGAGAAATAATTTTGAAATGTTTGTTGCTAGAGTAATTTCTGCACTAATTTGATGACCTTTTTTTTTGGGGGGGGACCCGGAACCCCACTAATTTATTGTGAGAAGTAATTTGTGAGTTAGTTATTCTAATCATCCAAGTCAGCAAGTCGGTCAAAGTTCTAGATTACAGCTGTTAGCCACTATCCTTGAAGACCAAATTTTGTCTTGGAAACTCTCATATTCCTTGCTTTGTTTCTAGATTAATTTAATGCTTTGTTAAGTCCCTAGATCATTAAATATCCTCACATTTTCCCATGTTTTTCAGCTTCTTTATATAATGGCTCTATGACAGTCATTTGTATGCATAAAAAAAAATTAAGAAACAAAAATTCAGAAGTATATTTGCAGTTCTATTTCTCTATTCTTCTCTCTTTTCTCCAACATTTATTACAGTCCTCAACGGACCATTAGTCGATGAGTAAATTAGGGGTGTATGCACCGCCCCCCTTGCACACCCCAGGCAAGTAGAAGGAATCGAACTTAGGTGGACAACGTGGGGAGCAAACCCACTTGCCATCTAAGCTATCCCTTCAGGGCGACCTTTCTTTTCAATATAAAACTAAAAATTATTGTTGATTACACTTGAAAAAATGGCAGAACAGAAAGGTACTGTATGTATTTGTTGTTCCCTTTTTAATTCTTGCCATTATTTTTTCATATTTCTTTACATCTCAAGCTATAGGATCTAATTTTATTTTATTTTTTTGGTTAAATAAGAATTGTAGAAAAATGTAGAGCCAAGAGGAAGAAACAACTTAAGAAAGATACTACTTCTAAGATAAAATCATTAGTTGATGAGGTAAAGTTGGGTTGCACCATTCTTAGTATGCAATTAATGTTTTCGTAGATATTCGAACTTTGAGATAATGTGGAGAACATTATATGGGTCCTGTTGGCCTGGTCTTGTTAGGCAGAACTCTACAGTAAATTGTTTTGCAAAACGAGGTGTAGAAGAATATAAACTGATAAATGACTAGCATTAGGTGTACTAAGAAGCACATTTATAGAAGTATGCCCATTTGATTTGATCGAAATACTAGAAAATGTTATTACTTTTCATTATATAGCTCATCACATAGCACTTTTATTTCATTGACATGAGAAACAGTTGCCTCGACGAAGCAGTAGAGATAGCTTTGCTCCCATCTTTTGATGGTTCCATTAGTGAAGTGAGAATTCCAAGTAAGACAGTGTGATTGCTTTAATATAATATTTGTTTTCAAAAATTCATTCTGTCTTTCTGATGCATGTTCAGCAGTCTTGGTCAACTGTCTTAGTTTGCCATGCACGCGCACACATATATATGCATGCAAGCACATCTTTGTGTATGTTCTTTTACATGTGCTTTTGAAAATATATGAACAAGAAATTATTTTTAGCTAAAGAAAAACTTCTAGAGGAGCTTTGCCTCACCACTTTCTTTTCTCTTTCTAAGGATATTTAAGTAACTTTTCACCAAAAAAATGCTTGATTTTTTTCTAATCTAGAAAACACAATTTATATAAATAGTTAATTTCAAATATTTTTTCATTCGTATAAATGCCATACTAAAATCAATTGGTTATAAGGGGCAGGTGTATTTACTAGATGTGACTACTTGAAGTTGTCTAATCATTGCTGAGAGTTTGTTTATATGGCAGGTAACAACATATCATTTTAGTTTTGTAAATTTTTTGTGCCAACCTATTGAGATTAATGTAATTTATAACTAGTCTTGTTAAGTTAGTTGAATGGCTTGTTGTATATTGCCATTTACCTTTGATATCCTTCAACTTTTGTTGGCCTAGAAATGTATTTAAATCTTATTCTTTTTTTAATTGATGCAATATTTGTTGAAGGTGAAATGGGTACAATGATGGTTTTTAGCCAATAGTTTTTCATTTTTTTTTTACAATTGGTTGTGGTATGTTGCAAGTTCCTGGTATACCTGTTATATTTCATCATTTCACGAGTTACACAAAAAGTTAGATTCTTGCAACATGTTTACCTATTGTGCAAATGTCTGAGACTTTGAAATGTTCTTTACATTGCAAAGGCTAGTGTAAGTTACATTACCTATGGATAAGGAAAAATTTGAGTCAGATAATATTATGTTAGTTGATTTCTTATGTGTATATCTATCTTAAATCAATTTGACTAGGATTCTATATTGCTACTTCTCCATAATTACACAAAGTAGAAAATGTTAACTCTGAGTCTGATGTATATGAAGCAATTTAAATTAGTATGTTAATTCACCAATTTTTCTGCAGGCCAAGGAATCCCATTGGATTGAATAGAGGTAGCCATTATTCTTCAAACCACTATCCATCAAACCAAGTGCTCTTACAAACTCGAAAACAAAAGTATTTTCTCTACCCCATAGTGCCCCACCACTGAGTGATTTATTTATTGAAGAACATGTGCAAAAGTTTGATGAGGACAAATTGGAAGTGTTGGTTTATTAACCTAACCTTGATATGTTTGAGTTTGATGATTTGGATGAATTTGGTAATTTGATTGATGAGGTGTCATTTATCATTGCAACATCTAAAGATGTTGCACAGATCAACGAAGAGACTGTTGACGACATTGCTATGGATTTGAATTTTGATGTGAATTGCATGAATTTGTTTTTTTTTTTTTTTTTTTCCCGTCACATTGTGTTGTGCAATGTGTTCTTTAGCATGATGAAGCCAAAAGGTCTCCTGATAAAGACCTGACGTTTTCCGTGATGCGTTTGCTTCATTGTGTAGTGACTATGGAGATGCAAGAACACAAGATGAAATCTATGGATACTGTGGCAGATTTGAGGCCCCTTCCTATAGAAAAGTGAATGATTGACAGGATGTAAGGGAAAAATAGATCTGTAAAGAGAGTCAAGTCTCCCATAACTGCTACTTCTTATACAATTGCTTCTTTTCAAATAGCAACAAACAGCTTTAGTCAAGAAAATCTTATTGGTGAAGGTTCCTTTGGTTGTGTTTATAGGGGAGAATTTCCTAATGGAAAGGTAATTACATTGTGCCTCGATTTGTAGATCATGTTATTCTATTTCATATGTATATTTAATCATAACAAATCTACAGTGTATCCATTTAGAAAAAGGTGACCCCCTACTTAATCTTAGCTACCCTAATGGGATTGATTATTTTGATACCATTACAGCCAGGTGGAGAATGTGACATGCCAATGTTGTAGTAGGTTTATTGGGATGTACGTTGGATGTAAGAGTTCATTAGAGTGACACCAAGATGACCATGAATAGGTGACTGTTAATGTCGAGCTATGGCTTTGGGGAATAGTGATAAAGCAAAATCAAGAAGAGTGTTGTTTAAGTGACAATTTAATAACCAGATGACTTCTCTCCATTATTTTTTGGTTAGAAATAAAGTAAATTCATTCATGACTTTTCACTTTAGTTGACATCACCCTCTTTATGACGCTGTTATCCACCAAGCAAATGTGGCTTCGGCATGTGGCACTACCTCATCAGCTGAGTAATTGGTGTTTTTTTTTTTTTTTTTTTTTTTTTTTTCCGGTTCATACTTCATATGTTTTACAATGATCAACTAAATAGTTTTCCGCATTTTGTGTTCTAGATGGTAGCCATAAAGAAGATCGACAATGCCGTGCTCTCAATGCAGGAAGAAGATAATTTTCTCGAAGTTGTTTCAAATATTTCACGTTTGAAGCACCCCAACATTATAACATTAGTGGGATATTGTGCAAAGCATGGTCAACGCCTACTAATTTATGATTATATTGGAAATGGGGGCTTGCATGATATGCTAGATTTGGCTGATGAAAGGAATAAGATGCTAACATGGAATGCACTTGTTAGAGTAGCACTTGGCACTGCTCGAGCTTTAGGGTATGTTATATGTGTACGAGTTTCATCTCCCTATCTCTCTCTAGGTTTCATTTTTGAATAGGGGCTTTTTCTCTAGGTACTTGCACGAAGTGTGCATGCCTTTTGTTGTACATTGGAACTTCAAGTCAGCAAACATTTTGCTTGATGAAGATCTCAACCCTCACTTGTCGGATTGTGGTTTAGCAACTTTAACACCAAATACGGAGCGACAGATAAGTTGATGGACTTGGCACCTCCTATTGGTATTACTTATGGAAGTTGTGTGCCGATCTGAGAGATTATATTGAACACATCTGTGCCAATGAAGATCATAGATTTTTTTTTTTCTAAAAGTGGGTATAAAATTTTTTGTCATGTTGATAATTCAAAATGCCAGTGCAAAATCTAATGGCTTTACAGTGTGAAAAATTTAAAATAATGGCTTCTATGGAGATATTAAACAACCACAAGCAATAAATATAACCAAATAGCAATAATTAGATCAAACATATAAAGACACACGATTTAGCAAGAAAATCCTAGAACTACTCTAGGTAAAATGCCAAGTTTACTACGTGACTAACCCAAAAAGCAATCCATTAGAAAAATATCTGTTACAAGTGTTATCTCGATTATAAGATCGGCTAGAGCCCCTTTAGTAAGCAAAATTTTGCTAAAAAAATTGACTTTTGCACCAAAAGTTACTAGTTCGATTTAAAAAAAAAAAAAAAAAAAACTAACTTTTTATGCATTTGATAAAATGTTGATATATATATATATATATATTTTAAACAGATTTTGCCAAATTTAGTAAAAGTTGAGCTTGTCTAAATGGTCAAAAAATTAATCCATTGAATTTTTGAAAACATTGAGCCTACCAAAGCTCTAGACCACTTCCTTACTTAAATCTATTCTTGTTTGTTAGATCCCACGGTACACGGATGCCTATACAATTGCCTCCAGTTATCAACTTTTTCTAGAACCCACCAAGTCTTCAAACGGCACTTGTTAGAATCAACAAGTGTTCGACTTTATTCAAGAACAATGAAGATATGTTCAACGTTCCTCAATAAATCCTCCAACTCTCGAAGGAGTGATCTCACAAGAATATAAACTCAAGCTTTTCAATATCTCTATGGAGTATTCTCCTAATGATGTCAATTTTATTTTGCTTTTTTCCTTCACCATTCTCCCTCTTTATATAGAATAAACATATAGAGAAATCTAAATACAATTTGGTGTAGGAAAGCCAACCAGTTAGAAATCCAAGCAATTAAGAATAGGAATAGGTAATCCTTCTCCTAATGTGGCTCTGAGTATTCTGTGCAAATATAATCCAAAAAGGAAACAAATCAACATTAAAAACAGAAAATAACTAAAATATTTTTTCGATGGTTCAAGCTATGATCAAACAATTATCAAATTGAGCACCTAGTTGCTTCATAGTTTGAACTCCTATCAAACAATGATTGAACATCATATCTAGATTGTTTATGGTTCAAACTACTATCAAACAGCTATCAGACTATCATCAAATGGATTTCTAGATTTTCTTCAGTTTTGCTTCAAGTTAAACCGAGGAACGAACATCAAGAAGATTCAATTCTAACTTTAATGCAAATACAAATACTTGATTTTAGAATGCAAATTGCCAAAACTATAAAATGTAAACCTAACACAGTGTTTGGAGAAAATATCAACAAAAAACATTATACTTTTAGAATGATCCTATTTGTAAAATGGTATTAGGCTATCTAAACAATGAACATTAGGAATTATAGGTTTCATGAGCAAAGTGAGCCCAAATTATTTACCTCTCACAATGTGGCTATCAGATTTATGTTGTTTAAACACCAACCCCCTTCCTCTGACATGTCTGCTTGATAAGTACTATCACACTCGTCCCTGTCCAATTGGAGAACCCACCTTCTTCGGTGGGGATGATGGGGGGGACACTTCAAGCTTGGAGATTTTGGTCTTTCTTTTATATGCCTATTTGACATTTGGTTGCTATAATGCTCCACAGGTTTCAACAACCCAAATAATTGGTTCATTTGGTTATAGTGCTCCTCAATTTGCCTTCTCTTTACACTATAAAAAGGGATGTGTATAGATTTGGGGTGGTGATGTTGGAGCTGTTGACTGGTTGGAGACCACTGGATAGGTAAAAAATGTCATAGATGACTGAATAGTTGTGTTAATTTCTTCATAGTCTCATTTTTGCTTCCTTCATTCACTGATGTTTGCTTTTTGTGTCTTTCTCCTTCCATGTGGTTCTTGGGTTGTTTAGTTCAAGGGTGAGATCGGAATAGTCACTTATAAGACGGGCAACTCCTCAACTCCATGACATCGATGCCTTGACAAAAATGTTAGATCTTGCACTGAATGGCATGTATCTTGCAAAGTCCTTGCCACATTTTGCTGAAATCATTGCTCTGTGTGTTCAGGTAATGGTCTTTCTAGATATAAAGCTAAAAATTAGATATATAAGCTTTTAGATTTTAATTCTTGCAAGGGCAAAAAGTTTAGATTTTGATAGCCCATTTGTTTTAGAGCAAACTGATCTCATGTCTTGAAACTTGTGCAACTGTCTAAGGGAATGGTTGTCCAAAATTTTAGAATTTGACAGGTTTTGATGAGTACATTGCCAAAATTATTGGGCTTCAGATTTCATTTTATGTTTTATTGGATTATTTTTGTTATTTTGGATTAGGGGTTTGTGTTTATGGGCTTAATCCATAGACGTTTGCCCTAGGATTTTCTTATGTATTTGCTTGGTTGAAGATTGATTGTCAGACTGAATGATTTGAGTTCTATTAATATGTGGCGTGTTTGTGTTGGAATTTTGAAGAGATCAACTATATATACAAGACATGCATCATATAATTTTTTTCTTTCATGGAGCACTTCTCTCCAAATACATAGATTCATGGAGCACCTCTCTCCATGTTTAAGACCTCTTTTAGTGGGCTACTTTAGGCTACTTAAAATTTCTTTTGGTGCCAACTTTAGGCCAACTTACAAATAAACCCTTCTAGCGTATTTATACTTGGAGCATAGATCTTTCTAGAATGCATCTCCACAAGCCCTTTTAAACTTTCTAGGTGCATGATATGTTAATAACATCATACATAAATAGTTTAGTTGTAATACATAGAGCTCATAAATTATAGATTATCCAAATATGCATTAATTTCAATAGTTTGCCTATATTCTCCCCCATTTTAATCTTTCTTCTATTTCTCTTTTGCTTAAATTTTCTTTTCTTTGCTTTCTTAATTGTTCGACACCAATTTGATATTAGAGCTAAACTCCTAGAAAAACTCAGTAAATTTCCTAATCCAAAAGCCCTTTACTGGTCAACCCATAAAAAGCCTAAAGAGTAGCAAGTAAGACCATCCTCTGGCGTTAGAACATCATTATTGTCAAAAAACATTTTTCCAGTGTAAGCCCAAGTAGTCCATGACATTGATGAGTACTTCAAACCACCCTTGCCACTACCAGACATTTCAGTCTCATCTCCAACCACCAATAACCCCAAACAACCCCAGTGATAGTCTTGGCCACCCCAGATGGCCATCCTCATTCCCGATGACTTTCAACCAACCAACCAACGGAGGACCTTAAACCCACCAAAACAAATGCTTCATTACAAACACTCCCTAGACCAACAACTAGCCACGCTTCAATTAACAATGCCTTTGACCTTTCATTTCAGTATCCTATGTGCCCTAAATTTAGTTCCAAATCTAGAATGGGAATAACATATGCCAGCAATGAAATATTTTGTTCCAATAGTGGACTATCACATCCAATCTGGGATATCATATTCTAATTTTCAAAATCGACATAGAGATATCCTATCCGAAAATAGGGATATCCTATTCGTGGACAAGAATATCTTATCTTAAATCTTCGGGACACTTCCAAACACTCCAAGACATTTTAGGACACCTCTTGGACCTACTTTTCGATGAATTAGTTTTTTTTTCTTTTTTTCCTCTTTGGTAAATACATTATCATTTACAATAGCTTCATTTTTGTCAATGTTGTGCCTCGTACTAGCTCATATTTCTCTCACTTGCACCAAATTTTCACCCACGGTTATGTTCGTACAACCATCCTATAACCCTATTGACTCTCTTAGCCCTTTATTTAAAAAAATGCTTTGTCCCCAATTTTTAATTGAATGACTAGCATTTGGCTTCTACTTTGATATTTTAAATATTAGTATTTGTAGTTTGGATTTTGGCAATCTCCCCTCTCCCAAAAAAAATAAATTTAAATAAATAAATTGAATAAATTCAAAACATAAAAATAAAAAATCATATTTCTTGAGTTATTATGATTGTTCTCTTGCATGGTATGTTCAATGACTTCAATTTTGTAAGTGGAGTGAGTGTTACATGCATTTGCGTATTACTTGTCTTCTCACCTCTAGTATGGGTAATAATAAGGATACCCCAAGGAGATGCTCAACTAGCCTAGCTTCTTTACAAAAAAAAAAAAGAAATGCAATCTTTCTTCTTGGAATGGGAATGGAGGAGCAATGGCTTCATCTCACCATTCCAAGCTCCCACTTGTACTATTACAAACTATTATCTGAAGAATCTGAATCCCACTACTTTGTTGGTAAAGACCCTCTTTCCTAGCCTTGGAAGAAGAGGACCTTGTTTGGGTAAGAGGAGATCACCCAATACCAAGTTTGCCACTATGACTAATACTACTACTATTACCAAAGTCCATGCTTCTTTGCTTGAGAACCCCTATTCTGTAGGTTGGTAGGCTTTGCACCTTATGTGCCCTCCTCAAATCTGGTTTGGCCAAATCTCCATCAAACCCACTTATCTCAGGTCTACTAGGTTATATATATATATATGTATTATATTTAAATGGAACTATATATATATGTGTTGATGGGTGTGTTTTTGTTGTTACAGAGTTGGGAAGTGGTGCGATGATTAGGGTTTTTCTAAGTGGATTGAGGAGTTCCAAAGAAACTAGGTTTGTTGGTTTCTTAAATTTCTTATTGCTTATTCTTTGTAAATATCATTTTTATGAGTATTTTTTTCTTGCATATTGTTCAATGAGAAGTGATGCCAGTTTTGTTTTGGGGTTTCTATAATTTATATGCCTACTATGATTGGGAAAATTGGTAGGGTTTCTGATATTTGCCTACAACTCCTTGATCTTGTTTCAATTCTATTCTCCTTCAGATTTTAATTGGTAAATCTGATCGGGTTCATTGATTTTTTCCTTTTTCCTTCTTTTTTTTTTTATTTTGTTTGCTTGTGTTTCTGTTTACAATTTTTATTAAATGTTTTAAAGCTTGTGCAAAATACATGCAAAGCCTTTATAGAAACATTTCAAAAAGGAACTATAGTGCATGTAACTACACTAATATCTGTTTCTTGCACAGGCAGTATGATTAATGCCCAGAGTGTGGTTCAACACATGATTCCAAGTTATATTAGTTTGTCTTTTGTTTGGAGGATTTTTGCTAAAGGAGAATATTATTGTGTTATGTATACATATATATTGTGGGAAAAGGGTGTTTGTATGATATTTAAGTTGTGTATAAAACAACATGGTGGACTATTTAGTTAGATGCCCATTTTGATTAGGTGCTTTGGTTTGCTGGTTAAGGTTGTAGCAGTCCAAGGTCTTCTTTTGTAGGGTTCTTTTAGGGTTTTGGTTGAAGGGTGATTAACATGTTCATTCTTGCTCCATTGCCCCTTTCTAATTGGCCTATGCTTGATGATGTTCTTTCACATGCTAGGATACTTGTTAGACCAGGTATCAAAACTAATGCCATTTTAATGTTTATGTGTGGCCTTGTAAATTAAGACTTGGTTCCTTGAAGTTGTCATTTAAGAGATTTGATCATTTTTTTCTTTTTGTTTCTCTTCAATTTTAGTCTGATTTTGCTTTTGGTTCACTAGTGCTTGTTCATATGAATTAAGATATTGGGAAAGGGAGTGAGCTTTCCTACTTAGCAGTTGAGGTGCAATGGGGGGCATGTATTGGAATTCACTTTCACACTTGTGACTTATTCAATTGGGCCCTAACTCTACAGACTTCTACATGCAAAAAATTGATGCTGCTGTTTTACCGTAGCTTTTAGTCATATTCTCTAAATGAACTTTCTGTTTACATTATAAATATCATGCACCTTTGACATTAGATATCAATTAGATTGGACTTCTTTTCCTATGTCATTGGGACTTCTTTTCCTATGTAATTGGGTTCTATGGCGCAAGGCTTTTGTGAATTTTTGGCTATAATATGTATTGACCTCCAATGGATGTGATTAGCAACTCAATGTTCATGTGTATTTAGGTGCTCTAATTTCCTACAAGGTTCCTCCTAGTTGTGCTATAGTCTTTTAAGAATATAGTCGCCTCATCTGTGGTTTGATGGTGCTTCACTTCTTCTTGTTGTGTGGTGCTTGTGATGCCTTTGAGAATTTGCTGGTTGCTGTTTTGTACTTTTGTGAATAAGTTTGAATGGTGGTTGTTGCTACTGTGTCTTTGGTTTACTTTGTGTTGTTAATTGAGGCTCTCGAGTTGTGTTTATACCAGTTTGGTAATAGTGTCCTGTGGATTGATGTGGTGTCTTGCATTTTGTTAAAAGGGGATTTCTATGTTTTGTATGGGGGAGTGCTATTTCTTGCTGGTGGTGGGATCTGAAATGGTATAGGTCTTAGATGCATTGTTGATTGTATCTGATTGCAAACATGGAGCTGCTATGATCGAGTGGCTGCCGTGTTATGATTAAGTGTTTGTGATGATCTAGAATTTTAATTCTTGCTTTAGTTATTTTTTATTTTTTAAATTAGATAACAAGAAATTCTGTTAATTTAAAATTTTGAAACATTAACTAAATGTCGATTTTATTGCTGACCCAAAGACTGTGAGGATTGCTTTTGATATTTGAATATTTTTTTAATTACAAATTCATAGCTTTACGATACTGATGTAAGTCATAGGATTCAAGCTGGGTGGACCAAATGGAGGAGTGCTTCGGGGGTTTTGTGCGACCGAAAAGTCCCCCTCAAGGTGAAATGAAAGTATTATAAGGTAGCGGTTAAACCAGCACTGCTATATGGATCAGAGTGTTGGGCAGTAAAGCATAATCATGGTCAGAAGATGGCAGTTGCGGAGATGAGGATACTGAGGTGGATGTGCGAGATTATAAAGAAAGATAGGATTAGGAACCAGGAGATTGGGGGCAAAGTAGGAATAGCACCGATTGAAGATAAAATGAGAGAAAACCGATTAAGATGGTTTGGCCATGTTAGAAGGCGTCCAGTAGAGGCACCTGTTAGAAGGTGTGAAAGTATGGAAATTGCCAAGAGTAGGAGAGGTAGAGGAAGACCTAAGAGAAGCTGGAAAGAAACCATTAAACATGACCTGACCTACCTAAATTTATCGGAGGACATGCCCCTAAACAGAACTAATTGGCGTCGACAAATACATATAGCTGACCCCACCTAGTGGGAAAGGGCTTGGTTGGTTTGGTTTGGTTTTGGTTACAAATTCATAGCTTTACATAAAAAAAAAAATTCGAAATAAGTTATTAATTAAATACAGTATTAATATATATGACGTGAAGCATTAGAAAACAAAAGCTAAAGTCGCCCATTATATAAGAATAATATAACTTAGGGCGGTCTAGGTTAATTGGTACGTGGAGTTAGAAGTCTAGTTTGATTCGGATTCTAATCCTTTTTCTATTAGGATTCTACTAACTAATAGCTAGCCTAGGTGTACATGTATATATATATAGCATGGGTTCTTCGGCAGTAAAGAAAAGGAGTTCGGAGAAAAAAAAAAAAAAGAAAAGAAAAGAAAAAGTGGCGGTAGCTTGGCAGTGGCAATGCATTAGCCTAGAGAGTCTGCTTTCCAAAGCATTGTTTCTCGTTTTCTATAGATTTGAAATAGGGGTAGAGTTGAATAAAAATTAAATTTGTTGATTGTGGTTTAATTTTGTGAATCTTTGTAATTATTTGGTTTATTATTAGATGATAAATTATGTAATTGTGGCTGTCTTGTGGATTCGAAAAGTATGTATAAGTTGATTTTGATTTTGAAGAATTAAAATTTAGTACAAAAAAATTAATTTTTAAAATTTGTGTTTTACTATGGAGTTGAATAAATAAATAATTATTTATTCATTGATTTTATGATTTTGGTTCTGGGTTGAGAGAGGTATCGGGATAAATAGTTGGGGCTAAAAGCTCCGCTGGTGAAAGACCAGGAATCTACGCAGAGTTGGATATCATGTCCAGTAGGCTAGTAACTTACGAAGCATTGATGAGTTGCTATTTTTTGGTATCCTATGGCTGAGACATAGGTTGACCAGTTAGCGGTACCTAACCCGATAATTAAGAATATGATTTTCTTAAAATAATTTATTTTATTTTACTTCGTGTTCAAAATATTTAAATTTAAATTTAAATATTTTTGATATATGATGTATGTTGACATGACACGTTAGAAATTCATGCTAGGACACCCGTGCATGATTTATTTAATTTTTTTTTTCTCCAAGCACCAGTTGATTATTTTAATATACATTAGTATATTGTGCTTATGCCTCTATAGCTTCAGATGCAGGTGTGAGTGTTGCACCAGACGATGGTCATGATGGGACCGCTTAGGCGGAGTAGATATTTTGAGTAGTTCGAGAGAACTGCACATTTTTTCAGTTTATTTTTTTTTTCTTTTGATTGGATTTTGATTATTGTGTAAGTCTCAATTTGGGAGACTAGAAATGGATTTTTTTATCTATGTTTGGAAGTAGTTAGTTTGTTATTATTAATTATAATTGGCTCTAATTAGTTTGGAGTGATGGTTTTGGTGATTTATGGTTATCTATTCATGCTCCCGGGTTTGTGGAAAATTCGGGGCGTAACAGTGTTGCTATTTGATAAGTTTGAGCACCTCTCTTGCTTTCTCAGATATTCTGATGCTTGTATGTTGATGGTTTGTACGTCACATTTCCGGTGGATTTATTATGCTGAATTGCTGCATTCAATATTGATGCAGGAGTTCGGTTTGGTTTGGCTGCCTAGTGGGGTGCTACTTGTACGGTGCCTATGCTACTGGTTGCTATTGTAGGGATCTTAGATGGCATGCTACCTTCATTCATGGTCTCTTGGTGCTTCATATTGGCTGTGGCAGGTCTTCTGATATGCCTAGTTCCAATTGCATGGAATCAGTGTGTTGATTGTTTATATTGATTATGAGTTGGAGTTTTCTTTGTGCTTGTTTGCCATGTTTTGGCAGTGTTTAATTTAGTTTGGGTTTACTAGCATCCTTGGGGCCTTATTAGGTGCCTAAGCATTGTTTTTTTGTTTTTTTTTTTTTAAAGGGGTATGCCCCTTTGTGAGTAAGTACATTATTTCTTTATTCGATAAAATTTCCATTT
Source organism: Vitellaria paradoxa (assembly GCA_019916065.1). Classification (NCBI taxonomy): domain Eukaryota; kingdom Viridiplantae; phylum Streptophyta; class Magnoliopsida; order Ericales; family Sapotaceae; genus Vitellaria; species Vitellaria paradoxa. The sequence goes on along the minus strand of CM034241.1, from coordinate 19,197,600 downwards.
ACCTTTCAAAAAAAAAGGTTGTTTTTTTTTAAAGATTTTGTGTGGTTTTAATGATGAAATCTTGTGTTATTTGTTAGTTGTTTGCAATGAATTGTAGTGTGATGTTATCTGATTGAGTATGCAATCGTATTGATTACACTTGCAAAGTGTAATTACAAACTCCATATTTTGACCTTTATTCATGCATTTAAGAAATTAATTTAAGAGTTTTGTTATTTTTTATCACTTATGGATTTTATTTTCTAAATTGCAAGAAAAAAGGCGAAATAATCATAATTAGCAGTAATAAAAGTGATGTGGACGATGGAGAGGACACTGTGGTCTGGACACCCCCACGTGTGGTCGAGACCAGGTCAAAGGCTAAGGTGGAAGAAGGAAGTAGAACTTAGAAGAAAAGGGTTTTGTGGTCCGGACACCCCGTCGGGTGGTCTGAACCACAGTGGGCTTCACTGCGTGAGTTTTTCAGCTCTTTTAGGGTTTTTGTTTATGATTATAAATACCATCTTTTGTGTAGCCGTATTAGCAACTTCTATCCTACTTTCTTTCAGAATTTTAGAGAGTTTTTACAGTGTTTTTGATTTGTGAAGAATGCTTTTAAAGTTTGGCGGAGCCTTTGTAGGAATTTTTACAGCTTTCATTGTTTATCATTACGCATTGGATCAGATTTCAAAGTACATCATTTTTGTTTATTGATTCAATAATATTATCTTTTTGATTCATTGTTTAGTTTATTGATTCGTTTGTGATTTGTTTGCTAATATGTATGCTGAAATCATGATAGTGTAAACCCTTATTTATTGATTCAATGAATCAAGGAAGGGTGGGTTATTACGAATAATGGGATGTGCGTAGACCCTTCGTATGGTTTGCGAAAACTCATGCATAGGGATCTACATCTTTCAAATCTGATTTCTTTTGTTTCAAAAACTTTTGAAAACGAAAATCTTTGACTATATTATCTGTAATCACTCGTAAGGGTTTTTGATTAAAACTTGGTATTAATATTTTTGAACAAAACAAATTTGGATTTGAACCCAAGTAATATCACAGAATATTTTTCCGGTTTTATAATCCTAAACAAAAGTATAAAACTGAGTTTTGGGAAATAATGAACTTTTAACGAAGATATCTTTCCAATTTATTTGTTCCTTTACATGAACTTTAGGTTGTAATTGTGTGCACATCCCTTTGTGAAGTGATTAACCCATTTGGAGTTGAAAGTTGAATCAAGAATCGTATTTGATAGTGTTATTGTTAGTGGAACTAATTCCTTAGTTGATTAATTGGTTGCTTGAAATTTTAAACTTGTTTATTTTGCGCAATTCATGCTTTGGTTGAATTTTCTTATTATTAATCATTATTCTTATTAAAACAAAAAATTATTCTTTGAATTTCATTAAATAGTTGTTAGTGTGGTATTTATTTTTATCTCATTTTCTAAAAACCCTAGAAATTTAGCATTCATCAAACCCCAAAATTTCATTGAACTTATAATTGATAATCTTTATTGCAACCTAGAAACTAAACGTAGGTTTCCTGTGGATTCGACCTCAGTCTCACCGAGTTAAAACTACACCGCACACTCTTGCACTTGAGGGTTAGTTTAGACGCACTATTTAGACGCGGTCATGTATGCTTGTTCATGCTGGTAGCAGACTGCCTTCGATGCATTTTCTGGATGCTGAATGTGAATGTGGCTTTGATCCTATCATTTGTTGATTGTGTTATAATGGAGATAGTGGTTAATTAGCTTAATATTGGACCAGTTTTGATTTGCTTTTACTGTCGGATCTGCTGGTTTAAAACCGTAGCTGTTTGCTGCATTCTGAAGATTATATATTGCTTGCCGATGCCCAGTTGGACTTAATTGTTGTTGTTATAATTGCATAGCATACTATAGCATTGACTATATAATTTCTATGATGTCTACAATTACATCTTTATATTCTATGCTTATTTATTTTACATATATATTTTTTTGATTCTCTCTTGTTTTCTTTTGTTGTGTTTAAAACTTTAAATGTTCAATATCTATTTGAATAATGGAGAGATCAAGTAAAAAGGACATGTATCCTTGGAAATGGATCTTTTTAATAGCACAAACTGAATATTAAGATAAAAATGTGGACTCATCAGGTAATGAAAATATTATCATAGCAGATATCTTGATTGTAGCGTAAACTATGGATCCTTTACATATTAGTTCTGACAGTAAGTTTTTTCTGATTCCAGCATTGAAAAGGGGCAAGCACAACTTGTCAAGGTTGATTCTTTGACTAGAGAGTTGCTAGACACAAATAAATGTTCCCTAGATTGTGGCTTAGAAGTTTTTATGTGGATAAGGGAGAAATGGCTCTGTTGATGAAAGGAAAAGTTCAAGTGAAACTGTAGAAGTAATATTTTGTTCTTTTCCATTGGTTCATAATTTGGTGTGAAAGTATGGAGATTGCCAGAAATAGGAGAGGTAGAGGAAGACCCAAGAGAAGCTGGAAAGAAACCATTAAACATGACCTGACCTACCTAGATTTATCGGAGGACATGCCCCTAAACAGATCTAATTGGCGTCGACAAATCTATATAGCCGACCCCACCTAGTTGGAAAAGGCTTGGTTTGGTTTGGTTTGGTTTGGGTTTCCATTGGTTCATAATTTGGTAGTAAATCGCCTGGCATCTTTTTGTTGTTATTAGCTTTGCTGAACAGCACCTTGTTCGTGGCCTTGATCGTCCAAAATCTCATATAATCTGTGTAATTGAGGGATTTGAAAATAGTGATGTTTCGGTCAAAGTTTGATTCCTGGCCTCAATCTACTGATGTAGCTGTATCTGAGGATGGTAGAGGAAAGGTTGTTGGTTAGTAATTGATAAATTAGTCCAGATTTTTGTACATTGTCTCAGGAAATTTTTATTCCAATAGATTCTTTGCCCCAAGAATTATACTTTTTTTTCTTTTTCTTGTTTTTATTTTATACCTGTTACAATTCTTATTCTTATTATTATAAAAGTCCTTATAGTTGTTATCTATTTGGAAATCATGAAGCACTTCTAGAATGTCAGGATGTCAAGTAAAAGGTCTATTGAAAGCTACTCCTACAAAAGAAGAACCCCAAACATATATTGACTGCACAGAAAATCTATGGGTCTTGCATTAAGTTTGTGTTAGAATCTAGGAGTGATGATTTTATTTCCTGTTAGGATTGATATAGAATTAATTAGGTTTGGTATGATTGTCATAACTATATTTCCTTGTCTTGGTTTCTTTCCTTATACGATGTAAGGTTTTTGATTATAAATAAGACTTAAGGGAGAAGAGAGAATTCAATTCACTCTCTCCTTTTTTCTCTCTCTTTATCTTCCAGATGGTTCAGTTGAGCGGCTTAAAGCATGCCTTGTTGTTAAAGGCTGTACTCAGACTTATGGCGTTGATTATCTAGAGACTTTCTCTCCAGTTGCTCGTCTCAATTCAATTTGCATTCTTCTTGCTGTGGCTGTAAGTCGATCTTGGCCATTTTACGGGCTGGATATTAAAAATGCTTTTCTTCACGGTGAACTCCACGAAAAGGTTTATATAGATCAACCACCAGGTTATGTGGTTCTTGGGAGTGAACACTTAGTCTGCTGGTTACGACGGTCCTTATATGGTCTGAAACAATCCCCTCGTGCTTGGTTTGATCGCTTCAGTGATGTTCAACTCAAGTATGGTCTGCAGCGGTCTACATCAGATCATTCTGTCTTTACTCTGCATTCTTCTACTGGTACAATTGTGTTGATTGTATATGTTGATGACATTATTCTCTCGGGTGATGACGCCACAGGCATTGCTGATTTAAAAACTCAAAGTCACCACTTTCACACCAAAGACTTGGGTGCCCTTCGCTATTTTCTTGGTGTTAATGTAACATTAATACTTAGAGTTAGTATAGAATTAATAGTTAGTGTATCTGGACACTTGGTCACCGAATGGTCACCAAGGTAAGCTGTATAGTCTTTCTCATTTGTGTATATAAATCAGTCCACACACTTGAATCTAGTGTGGAAAATGTTTATCACAATCTTATCATGGTGTCAGAGCAAGATTAGTGAGTCTAATTGAGTGAAATAGTCGTGTAGAACAGTGAGTTAGTGAGTCACTCACTGTTTATCAACGTTCACTGTCAAAAACGAAGGTCCCGGGTCATTTTCAAAGCAAGGGTCATCAAACCTTTGCTAGTCAAGTTGGTCATAGCACTAAGATCGCCGGAAGTAGACGATCACCGTCAGAGGAGCGTCGTCGCCGGAGAAATTCCCACGCGCCACCACGCGCCTATACTGTCACTGTGCGTGGGCTTCACGCGCCGACGCCAAAGCCGCGCGTGAGGGCGCGTGTCTCGACGTCTAAGTTCCAATCTTCTTTGCCGATTGTTTTACTCCCTGTGACGAGTCTACCAATGTAATCGGATTGGTAATTTGTCAACCTTTGTTTGATTCCTCTTCTTTGTCATCATTGTTCATCTGCCGTGTGTCCCTGTACTGTTCAAAGTTACATTTTTTGATCTTAAATGGCTGCTGGAACCCCGATTGATCAGAAGATAATGAGTGGTTCTGTTTCAATTCCACAACAATTGACAACTCTGAAGTTGAATGGAACGAACTACATCCAGTGGTCCAAGGCAATTAAGATTGCTTTAACTGGATATGGTAAGAAGAAGCATTTGACTGAGCCAGCACCTCCTGAAAATGATCCTAAGTTTGATATTTGGGTCCAAGAAGATGCCCATCTTGTTAGTTTGCTGTGGAATTCCACGGAGCCCAATATCGCTGACATGTGTACTCACTTAGACACGTGTAAGGATATATGGGAATATATTCGTCTGTTGTTCTCCAGTGATCTCACTCGGATGTACGACCTATCACTGGAATTTTTTCAGCTCCAGCAGTCCGGCAAACCAGTTACTGAATACTTTGCCTCTCTCAAGCGTGTCCATGAGGAATTGAACTCTCTGCAACTATTATCCACAGATATTAATGTTATGCAGAAACAGAGAGAACAAATGGTGATGCTTCATTTTCTTGCTGGGCTAGATCCTGAGTTTGAGCCTGTCAAAGCCCAGATACTCAGTGGGGCCACTCTTCCCTCATTCGCAGAGACATATTCCAAGGTTATGAGAGCTGTATCTAAGGAATCATCAACTAATTCTGAGCCTGTACGTTCTGCCTTAATTAGTCAGACTCCCTTAGATAATAAAAGCCTTGTTCATCCGTCTTCATCTCAGTATAATGAACGTGGATGTGGAAGTCGTGGCCGTGGTCGTGGAGGTCGTGATACTAGACCAAGATGTACTAATTGTGGTCGTCCTGTACATATTAGGGAGAATTGTTGGGATCTCCATGGGAAGCCAGCTCACATGGTTCATGCTGTTGCATCTGATGCTCCTACTTCTTCTGATAAACTTAGTGCAGGATAACCATCCACTGTGACTCTCTCGGGAGAGCAATACGCCAAGTTCCTCCAGTATCAGAATGCTCATCAGGCATCTCTTCCAACAGCCTCTTTAGCCCATCGAGGTAATCCCGCTACATGTGTATCTACCTCTTTAAATACATCTTGGGTCATTGATTCTGGTGCTTCAGACCATATGTTTGGTACATCTTCACTGTTCTCTAATCTTCAGTGTTCATCCATCTCCAATGTCACCACAGCTAATGGTTCATCCAATTCGGTAAAAGGAGTTGGTAACATTTGTCCATCTTCTCATTTGTCATTGTCTTCAGTGTTATATGTACCATCCTTATCTTTCAACATTATATCTGTTAGTAAACTTACTAGGCAGTTGGATTGTTCAATGACTTTCTTTCCTGATTCTGTGATTATTCAGGATTTGAAGATAAGGAAGAAGATTGGAGAAGGGCATGAAGCTCAGGGACTTTACTACCTGTCTAGACCATCTACTTCTTCATCTATGTCATGTTCTGCAGTAGCTTTTCCACTGGAAATTCATTGCCGTCTGGGGCATCCTTCTTTTGAACGGTTGAAATCCATGGTACCAAGTTTGAGTCAATTACAGTCTTTAGAGTGTGAGTCTTGTCAGTTAGGAAAGCATCACCGTGCTTCTTTTAGTCCTCGAGTCAATAATAGGTCCTCGAGTCCTTTTCATTTAGTACATTCCGATGTATGGGGACCTAGTCGTGTTATGTCCAAGTTGGGTTTTAAGTACTTTGTTACCTTTATTGATGATTATTCAAGAATTTCTTGGGTTTATCTAATGAAAGATCGTTCTGAGTTGTTGTCTATCTTTCAATCTTTTTGTCTTGAAATAAAAACTCAATTTGATGTATCAATTAAGATTCTTCGTAGTGATAATGCAAAAGAATATTTTTCTAAACCCTTCACTGATTTCATGACATCTCTTGGCATGATTCATCAGTCATCATGTCCTCGTACTCCACAACAGAATGGAGTTGCCGAGAGGAAAAATTTACATTTGGTTGAAACAGCTCGTTGTTTAATGTTCCACATGAAGGTTCCAAAGCCTTTTTGGGGGGATGCTATTCTGACAGCCTGTTACTTGATCAATCGAATGCCGTCTTCTGTCTTGCAAAGTTGTTTCCCTTACTCTGTGTTGTTCCCCCAAACACCACTGTTTCTTCTTCCTCTACGCATATTTGGATGTGTTGCATTTGTTCATCAACTTGAAGGTGAGGTTGATAAACTTGACCCTCGTGCCATCAAATGTGTCTTTTTGGGATATTCTCGGGTACAAAAGGGGTATAGATGTTACAGTCCTTCACTCAATCGATATTTCATATGTGCTAATGTGTCATTCTTTGAAAATACCCCATTCTTTTCCAATGATTCTTCTGTTTCTGATTTACATGAGAGTCTCCCTTTGCCTTTGGTTTCTTCTTTTCGTCTTTCCCGTCCTGATCTGCAGGTTTATACCAGACTAAGGGTGGTTCCAGATCCAGAGTCTATCCCTGATGCTTCAAGCACTTCACCTTCTCCTATCTTGTCTTCAGATCCTGCTCCTGAGCTAGCCCTTTCTGACCTTGATCTTCCAGTTGCTCTACGGAAAGGTAAACGAGCTTGTACTTCCCATCCTATATCTAACTTTGTTTCATACACAGCTTTGTCTCCTTCATATTATGCCTTTGTTTCATCAGTGTCCACTGTCTCTGTTCCTAACTCTGTGTCTGAAGCACTATCCCATTCTGGGTGGCGAAATGCCATGGAAGAAGAAATGTCCGCTCTTCAAGCCAATGATACATGGGACTTGGTCACTCTTCTTCTTAGGAGATCCATAGTTGGTTGTCGTTGGGTGTATAATATCAAAGTTCATCCTGATGGTGCAGTGGATCGGTTGAAAGCAAGGCTTGTTGCCAAGGGATACACTCAAATCTATGGCCTTGATTTTTCCGAGACTTTCTCCCCTGTGGCTAAGACTACATCAGTACGTCTTCTCATATCACTTGCAGCCACCTTTCACTGGTCCCTTTATCAGCTTGATATCAAGAATGCTTTTCTCCATGGTGATCTTGCCGAAGAGGTGTATATGGAGCAACCTCCAGGTTTTGTTGCTCAGGGGGAGACTGGACTTGTTTGCAAATTGAAAAAGGCATTGTATGGCCTAAAGCAATCCCCTCGTGCATGGTTTGGAAGGTTTAGCAATGTTGTGACAAAGTTTGGATTGATACGTTGTGGTGTTGATTATTCTATTTTCTACCGCCATTCTCCTCAAGGCAAAATATGGTTGCTGGTCTATGTGGATGACATTGTAATCACTGGTGATAACACACAAGGAATTCATGATTTGAAGATATTCCTTCAAACCAAATTCAACACCAAAGATATGGGTTTCCTGAAGTACTTCTTGGGCATTGAGATTGCTCGATCACGCATGGGTATTGTCCTTTCTCAGCAGAAGTATGTTCTTGATCTACTCTCTGAAACTGGTATGTTAGGAGCTAAATCAGTGGACACTCCAATGGATCCTAATACAAAACTTCTAGCAGACAAGGGAAATCTATTGGAAGATCCTAGCAGATATCGCAGATTGGTTGGGAAGCTTAATTATTTAACAGTCACACGGCCGGATATCTCATTTGCTACAAGTGTAGTAAGTTAATTTCTTGATGCACCACGGACCAGTCATTGGGAGGCGATTATTCGTATTCTAAGATATCTAAAAGGTGCACCAAGATGTGGTTTATTGTATAGAGATAATGGTCATACACTTGTCCAGGGTTATACAGACGCAGATTGGGATGGTTCACCAACAGATAGATAGTCTACTACTGGGTACTGTATTTTTGTGAGAGGAAACCTAGTGTCATGGAAAAGTAAAAAGCAGACAGTGGTGGCAAGATCAAGTGCAGAATCTGAGTATAGGGCTATGGCACACACTTCCTGTGAATTAGTTTGGATACGTCATATGTTGATAGAATTGGGAGTTCTTGGATTCCAACCCATGGACTTATTTTGTGATAATCAAGCAGCTGTCCATATTACAACTAATCCAGTGTTTCATGAGAGAACTAAACACATTGAAGTTGATTGTCACTTTGTGAGAGAAAAGATTCTACAAAATGTCATGAAAACAAGTCATGTGAAGTCTGAAGATCAATTAGCTGATTTGTTCACTAAAGCTTTAGGAGGAGCTAGAGTGAGATATATTTGTTACAAGCTTGGAACATATGATATATATGCTCCAGCTTGAGGGGGAATGTTAATGTAGCATTAATACTTAGAGTTAGTATAGCATTAATAGTTAATGTATCTGGACATTTGGTAACCGAATGGTCACCAAGGTAAGCTATATAGTCTTTCTCCTTTGTGTATATAAATCAATCCACGCACTTGAATCTAGTGTGGAAAATGTTTATCACAATCTTATCACTTGGCATTGAAATAGCACGATCCAACACAGGACTTATGCTTTCCCAGCGCAAGTATGTTTTGGATCTTTTATCTGAGACTGGCTTACTTGGTTCCCGGCCTGCTGAAACTCCCATGGATGCCTCTATTAAACTAGATGCGACTACTGGCTCACCATTTTCTGATGTGAATCGTTATCGACGTCTAGTAGGGAAGTTGATTTATCTCACAGTCACCCGTCCTGACATTACTTATGCCGTCCATATTGTCAGTCAGTTTATGCATGCTCCTCGCAACACCCACTTTGAAGCAGTATGTCGTATTTTACGTTATTTAAAGGGTGCTCCCGGCCGCAGTTTATTTTATCGTCCTTCTTCTCTTTTGGTGACTGGCTATAGTGACGCTGATTGGGCTGGAAACCGTGATGATTGAAGGTCCACTTCGGGTTACTATACCTTTGTTGGTAATAATCTGGTTACTTGGCGCAGTAAGAAACAATAAGTTGTGGCTCGTTCAAGTGCTAAGGCTGAGTATCGTGCTATGCCTCATACTGCTTTTGAAATGCTCTGGGTTCGTTCACTACTTCGGGATTTTGGTGTCGATATTCTTACTCCTATGGCTATGCATTGTGACAATCAAGCTGCCATCTTTATTGCGAATAATCTTGTGTTTCACGAACGTACCAAACACATTGAGGTTGATTGCCATTTTATTCGGGACTTGCTACTTCGTAAAGAGCTGAGTATTCCATTTGTTCGGTCCTCTTCTCAATTGGCTGATCTTCTCACGAAACCATTGTCTCGGTCTTCATTTCAGAATCTCTCATCCAAGCTGGGCATTTTTGACTCATATATTTCAGCTTGAGGGGGAGTGTTAGAATTTAGGAGTGATATGATTTTTTTTCCTATTAGGATTGATGTAGGATTAATTAGGTTTGATATGATTGTCATAACTATATTTCATTGTCTTGGTTTCTTTCCTTGTACAATGTAAGGTTTTTTATTATAAATAAGACTTAAGGGATAAGAGAGAATTCAATTCATTCTCTCCTTTTTTTTCTCTCTTCTTTTTCAACTGTTTGTGACATGTAATCTAGCAAAACTATTGAAGATTAAGATCAATACCTGAGAGGGTACATTTTTTCCTTCTCAAATTAAAATCCAATTAAAAACAACATGCTTTAAGCAAAAGTGAATCAAGTACTATGAAGAAAGATGAATGATGGCTTTTGGGTTCATTACCTCCCCTGCTCCCCCTCCCTCCCTCCTCCTAACTCTTTTGATATATGGGAATAGAAGAAGTGAACAATTATAGCAAAATTAAATTGAACCATTGGGGAATTGGAAAGGGGGGACAGAAACATCTATAAAGTATTAAAGGATTTTAGGATGTTTGCAACATTGGATTGCCTTTGGTGCACTTTTGGTCGATGCACCAGCTATCTGTTGCTGATTTTTGAGTTTGCTATCTTGCTTTGAGATGCATCTTAGTGTCTGCTGCTAGAACATTGCTTGTTGGCTAAGGAGTGGTGCAGCATTGGTGGCTGTTTTATCATGACTTATTGCTGATTGAGGAGTCAATCTGCATGCTGTTGCAAAGTTTGTGCTGCCGATCCCTTTAACAAATTGCTGAAATGGTTTCTAATCTTGGAGCATGTGGTGCCACCTTAGTTTCTTTTGTTGGGTCGGTGCTTCCATGTTGCTGAGGTGTTTATATGCTGACTGGATGTGTGATTTGCTGCGTCTTTGAAGCGTGTTTGTCAGCTGATCTCGGGTGGATTCTGCTGCTTGTTTCTATTCTGTTTTGATTTATTTGGGGTGATTAGGTGCTGCTTTCTTCTATTTGGATGGCTGGCTTCATGCCATGGTGTGGTCTGCCAAAATTTAAAGGCCTGTGTTGTGCAGCTATAATGTGTATTATTTGTTGCTATGGTGGGCATTCTGCTGTGGGCGTTTTATTTGGTTGAATGCTGCTTTTGGGGGTTTGGAGCTAGTATAGTTGTGATTGCGGGTTGCTTACCTGTTCTTCCTCAATTTGCTGGTTTGGCGGATGGTTTTATTTGAATCTGGCTTGATATTATTGGCGGCTTGATATCTTGGTTCTTTATGTGGCCATGGTGCCATGGCTTGGTCATACGGGAATTATTTGCTGATTTATTTTGAGCTACTTTGTTGATTTGCCATCTGGTTTTGCTTTACAAGAAGAGTGTGGCATAGTATTATGGGAAGACGTGGAGTTCAAGATAACTCTTCTTCATGGGAGGAGGTTCAACTCTCTATTGCTAATTCTTTCAAAGGAAAACCCGTGCTTTCCTTTTCTTGGAAAACTTTGTTTGGGAGCTTCAGTCTATGTGCTTTGGAAAGAAAGGAACTCAAGAATGTATGAGATGTAGTGACTATCATTAACGTGATTTTCAATCTGGTTTGATAGAGGATTATGACTTGTGGCCCTTTCCATAGCTCCATTAGTAACCAGCACCTGGTCCAAGTTTGGGGATTACCTTCTGAGGTAATAAGGAGAATTCTCGGTTGGTTGCTGTATTTACTCTATGATATAGCTACTTAAGGTATTTTAATTTGCTGAGTTCGAGATGTAGATTTGGTGTGGGTTTTGCTGTTTGTGGGTGGTATGGACTGGTATCAGAATATGCTGTCATGAATTTGGCTGCAGGTGTTGCATTGCATTGGTGGTTCATGATGCTATGTTAAAGTATACTTCGTAGCCTGTTTGCAGATGGGTTTTATTCCTTTAGGTGCTGGTCTGTTGCTCTAATAGTATATTATATATTGGTGTTGATATGATTGGTTCTGCTGGCCTCAAATTGGAAAGGTTTTGGGATTTAACTTCTCTGCTCTTGTTTTGATGTTGGGTGATGGTTGCTGTTGTTGTGGTAGTGTTGTGTAGGTTGGTTGTGAGAATATGTAGATTGTGTTTGTGTTTGTGCGCTGATTGTTTGAGAGCAACGTGCAGATAGTACAGATATTTGTTCTGGTCATATTGTCATTTTGGATATCTGTGCTCTTGCTGGGTAGAATGGTCATGCTTGGGCTGGTTTCTACTTGAGTTTGTTATTTGTATACTTTTGCAGTAAATTTTGCTGACAGGGGTTGATGAGTTCGCTACCTATTTTTTGACTCAATTCACTGATTGCTTAGGATGCAAAGTGTGCTTAAGATTAGTCAGGATGTTGAAGTTGCATTTGCTGGATGATTTCTTGGCTGTGTTGTTGCTGCTGTAGTCCTTTCTTGCTTTCTTCATTCATGGTTTTGTTGATTGTGATCTTCTCAACCCATACATTTGGCCTTTGAGTGTTAGTTGCATTTGGTTGTGGATGGTGCCCTTGCCTCTTTCATCTGCTGTAGTGAATTTGAAGTTAGCTGGGTTGGGAAAATCTCAGTTTGGTGCTTACTTTAAGTATCTATGAGCTTAGTGTTTTTAAGAAGATTTCTGTTGTGGACTTTGGCTGCAATTTCCTGTATTATTTCCTTAAGTGTTGTACTGTTTGTGCAGGTGTCTTTCATGGTGTTGGTTCTGTCTGAGCTTGCTATCCTGTTTAAGTTATTGCAGTCAAAATTATGCTGTGCAGTGTCTCTCTCTTACTGCAGAGGTGTGCATTGCTTCTGATGGTTAATTGTTTGATATAGAAGAATATGTTGCTGGAATGTATTTGATGATTTGCTACCGATTTGCTGCATTCATAGCAGTTTTCCTGCTGTTCCTGCTGTTCACTCGTATTAAGTTGTTGAGTGTGGTATTGTTTGATATGTTGCTGGTCTGGATTGTTCCTTACTGCTGGTGACATTTTTAGCGCTGATTCTTTGGCCTCTCTGTCTTCCACTCCACTGAACTGCTTGTGAATCTTTAATGAGGTGCTGGTAGCTGTTTAAATTGAATTTTCATTCCCTTGTGGTGGCTATTTTGCTGAATTCCTTTCTTCGTTTGCTATTATGGTGTAACTGATGAGGGCTGCTAGTGTGTTATGGATGTTTTGAGAAAGTGTTGAGTGATTTAGAGCTACTGGCGGTTGTATGGTTCTTATCGGCATGGTTTGGTGATTGTGGATGGTACGTTGCTGATTTGCTGAGGAGTATTGCATCATGGAGGCTTGGGATGCTTGGTGGCTGTTCTAATATAAATGGGTACTGTTGGATTCAAGGGTGCTGGTTGTGTTAAAAGGTGTTATTGCTGATTTGAGGACTTATTGTGGTGTAGGATGCTGGTTTTTGGAGGTGTTTTTTGCCGATTCTTGCTGGTTGTTAAAGTCTATGAAGATTTGTTTGATGAAGGCTATGTTGTGCACTTCTGTTGATTGTCGATTAGTCATCTGGGCAAATTCGCTCTAGATGTTTAATCAACATTGTGTCACTTTCTAGTTTGTCTCTTGCAATATTGTTTAAGTCAGTTCTAGTATTTTACTTGGAAAATTTGAACTATCTGATACTTGGTTCATTGTTTGGCTTGTGAGTTCCTCTAAGCTAGTGTGTTGAGCTTTCATGGTTTGTAATTTTTATTACACCTGAGGTAGGCCCCTTGAATTTGTAAATTTTGTTTTATTTAATATATTCCTTTTTACCTTTCCTAATAAAAAAAAAAGTGTTTCATAGCTGGTTTGTTGAGCTCAATTGTACAACCTGGGGTATGCCTCTTGAACTTTTGTAATTTTTATCTTATAATTTAATATACTTTTACCTTTCAAGAAAAAAAAAAAAAAAAAAAAAAAAAAAAAAAAAAACCTAATTCTAGTTCTATTCTCTTGCTAATGGTAGTTTCCACCATGGTTTTACAGGTTTGGTGTGTAAATGGCCAAGAGAAGACTCTCCTTGCAGCTTTGGATCAATCAAAATTGTTACAATGGAGATTGCTACATCTTTCAATATTCTTACATAAGACGAGATAAAGAAGAATGTCTTATAGGGACATGATTAGGGAAGCAGTGTTGAGGTGAAAATATTTTTTAGTTTAGTTTTACATTTTGGTTTGTTTTTTCATTTTTCATTTCATTTTACTTTTCTGCTTCCATAAATTAATATTACAACAAGACAACTAACATCTTTTAAATTCGTGGATCAGTTTAAATTAGTGATATGAACCACGTAATGTGAGGGCTACAAAATAAAGCCATTATGAGGAAACATATAAACTAATCTTATCTTTTGAGCTCTTTAACATGCTAAAAGATCGTTTGTGCAAGATAAAAATAATCTTGCATATTTCTATGATAGACAATATATTGTGTATAAAAGGAAAAAATAGGGAGAAAAGGATGGATGGAATTGCTCTAGTGTACTATCTATGTTATGGTTTGTCCTAAGCAAGGTTAATCTATGACTTTTGGCCATTCTACAATGTCTTGTCCTAACAAAAAGCACAAAAGTGGGCATTTAAAGCAAGAATGGAGGCCTAAACTTTGAGAATCACTTGAAGAGAAAAGTCAAGTAACAAATGAAGGTAGGGAGAGCAATGGGAAAGATACCCTATATTCCAAGGAAAAGAAGAATGAAGCAAAAGAGAATGTTAACAAAGGGCTAAAGAATGATATTCCTTCATCTTCTAATGTGTTTGAGATACCATCTTCATGTCTTGAAAATGGGCTGATGATCAAGACTGGAATGAGGAGAATAATATGCCAAATATGAGCCAAGAAGACCAAAATGCGGTCAAGGATGGTAATGAGATTTTATCCTTGAGTTATGAAGTCGGGGATAAGGATGACATTCTCCCTGATGTTCCTTTGAACAAGAATCACACGAATCAGATTGAGGTTATTGGTGACGAGAGGAATTTCTTCAAAAGTTAAATTCAGTTAGGGGGCAAGCTCTTGCCATTTTATCCTACTTGATAGAAGTATCTTCACAAGGATCCAGTAAGGCAAAAGAAGAAGAAGAAAAAGTAAATAACCTACTTTATCTTTGTTTTGCTATAGCCTATCCACTTGGGTTGTAAGTGGTTTGAGTATTTGATTAGGTGTTTACTTTTCCTAAATTGTGTGGGGTGCAAGTGATTTAGGGTCAATTGTGATGGTCTTGTTAAGCTTGTCATGAACCTATTGTACAATTTCTTTTTTTGATGGTAAGATTTAAATTTTACATTTCAGAAAAAAAAAAAAAAGGGAAAGATAACAAAGTAGGCCTTAGATAAGGAATAAATTTGAAATATTCATATGACCTTAATCATTGAATCAGATTGCAATGAACTTCCATTTTTGACCTTTTGATGCTAACTTCATAGCCCTAGAAACCTGCATTTTTCTAGGGGACAAAAATGTTACGCAAATTAACAAGGTAACCAAATAAATTTTAAGCCAATACATAGCATTACAGAATGAGAAATGTTATACCACCACACCAAGAATTTTAATTTGACATATGAAGAACAATAGCCTAAATCAACCAAAAGTAAGATCTAAAGATATGGGGAAGGAATTTCACAAATTATAATGTATTGCAAGTGTAAAATATGTGATAACTAATAAGATAATAACTCACCTATAAATGTCATCAACTAGTTTTGCAACTTCTTGCTTCCTCATGGCATTTTTCTTTGCCCACATACCAGAACTGCACAAAAATGACAAACGATTTGCAATTGTTCAGAGAAAAGCAATGGTATTCAAATTGCACCTTTAGTTGTCACCCAGACAATTAGTTAAGCTCATGAATAACACAACCTAAAGATAGAAGGGCATTACCAAATCAAAGCTTGATTGCAAATTTGCATAATATAAGTCTAAGACCAATCACGGGATAAGAAAGTGCTTGTGATTGGAGGTTTAAAGGCTTTGACATCAAATACAAAGAAGCATCATAAATATATATAAGTCGCATGAAATTAGCAAGCATATAGGACCATGGAGCTATTATGATAAGCCCTTAATCCTCAAACCTTGGTCTCCCAAATGCTCCTATATTATAATTTCCTGTTTTATCTATTATATTTCATCATTTCAGGAGTTACTTAAAAAGTTAGATTCTTGCAACATGTTTGCCTAATGTGCAAATGTCTGAGACTTTGAAATGTTCTTTGCATTGCAGAAACTTGTATAAGTTACATATCCTATAGATAAGTGAAAATTCCTGTCAGATAATATTGTGTGTGTTAGTTTCTTGTGCTTATATCTATCTTAAATCAGTTTGTCTAGGATTCTTTGTTACCACTTCTTCATAATTACACAAAGTGTAAAACGTTAACTATGAGTCTTATGTATCTGAAATAATTTAACTCAGTATATTAATTCATCCATTTTCGACATAGAGAGCCTTTTCCGATCTATCTTGTAAAACTCAATCTTTTAAGCATCTATGTGAAGTGCTCTCTTATCAAAGAGCATAAAAGCATTTTAGTGGTCAATTAGTTAAAGATCTCAAGGACAAATATTAATAGGTACATGAAAATTCAAGTTTCATTTGTTTTCTTTCATGCAGGAAGCAAGCTTCTGTTACATTTTAGTATATGGGTAATTATGTCACCAATTTAAAGTGTCAAAACATGTGAAGGCGGTCAATTTAACTACAAGAGAATTGTTATTTAAGAATGATACGTAGCATATAGGTGTAGCTCAATTGGAAGAGGCATCCCCTCCTAGCCAAATGTTGGGATTTTAAGTCATCCCAACTCCTTCTGCTAATAAATAATATTTACTTTTATAAAAATATAATTATAGCTTCTGAAATTATGGGATTTTGTTTAATTAGGGGGATACAGATTATTTGTGATATCACAGGATGCAAGAATTTGATCAAGCAATGTAGCATCTTGAAGAAGCTTATGGTGTATGCTTTTCTTATACTAACATCAAGCTCTCTTTTCATTTTCTGATGCCATGGTTCTCTGTTACTCATTCCGTGAATAATTATAAGACAAGCAATTAAAGATAGAAAAGAATCATTCTTAGTATGCAATTAATGTTTTTGCAAATATTCAAACTTTGAGATAGTGTGTAAAACATTATATGAGTCAGACTGGTTTAGCCAGGCAGAAATATGCAGTAAATTGGTTTTTGAATGATGTCTAGAAGAGCAAGAAGCACAATTATGATTGCTTGAGCTCTCTTGCTTCTATTTTCTTCACCTTGGACATTTTAATTCAATAAATTTGTAATGGTTTCTAAACCCTTCTTTAGTCACAAGTAAAATAGCCTCGCTTATAATGTTTACAGGATATGGTAGTACTTTATGATTCTTTACAATTGGCTCACAAGCGTAGTTTAAATTCGTTATATGGATATGTAATGTGCAAGTGAGTCATTGTATTATCTAGTTTCATGATTTTGTGTTTGATTTTAGTTCCCTATTATGCTTTGCTAGCTGAAAATATATCCTTCATATGGTTTCATTCCAGGGTTGCAATCTATGGAAATGGTAGGTGTAGTTATATATATTGGTGCAAAGATCATTCAGAATGCTCATTTACTAGTTGATTGGATGATCACTTGAATTAGACACAAAGGTTACCTTGTATGCTTTATTTGGATCATTTCCAGAGAACTATACGTTCAAAACAAAGTGTACCTTTTCTTTTACCAGTTCACATTATTGTTTAATCATAAGTTCTAATGTTTATAACATTTTTCTGTCTTTTTGTTGCAAATTTCAAATTTCATGTTGTTTATCAATAATGCTATACAATGTTTCTGAGGCATCATCTTAGGTATCACTTTGATTTCGAAGAAATTAACCATTGGTTTGCGTTGCATGATATATAAGTCAGGACATTGGGTACTCTTTTTTTTTTGTGGAACATATATTTTAGAAACTTGAAAAAGTAGCTGACAATTTCTTATCCCTGTGTTATGCTTAATGTTGATGTTGTAAGGAATAATATAAATGACCAGTACCAGGTCAGGTGAAAATTAACTTCTTTTTTCGAATTTCTTCTTCTCCTCTGTATGAATTATCTAGTGTTTTCTTTACCTAAGTTATATTTTTTGACATTAATGATTTTTTTATGCATTCTGCTTCCAAATGCTATTTCTTGCAGACAATCAGAGGTCCTATTAATAAAACATATACGACACACAGTATGCTCAATTGAATTTGAAGTGGATGGACCATACAAGGTAAATAGCATGACCTTACAAGCTAATGTCAAACAATAACTTATTGGATTTTGATTTTAATCTAATAACATACATGGTTTTTTTTTTCTCGTATTTAGATTGATTATTGGGTGCCCTTTCTGGCATGTAGGCGACGATTCTTCCAAGGAAGAAAGAATTTTAATTAAGAAGCGATATGCTATTTTTAATAACGATGGAACCTTTGTAGAGCTAAAAGGTTTTGAGACCAAGTGTAGAGGTGAGCTGACACTTGTCGAAGTTTTCCAGGTATCTCTGTGAAATTCTTTGTTCACAATTTTCAAACACTTTGTTATCCATTTTGTGAGATTTATTAATTATGGTGTATGTGTCAATTTAAGCACTGATTTTTTTTTTTAAGCACGATTCATGTCTTTTCTTATTGATTAATCATAAGACGAACCTGTCAATCTAAGTTGATTGAGAAGATCATTCAGGCTGCCTCTCCAGTTATTAGTCATAGTTGGTTAATTTTGACATCTCTTGTGATGAAGGAGTTGAATAATTTTGACATCTCTTGTGATAAAGGAATCTGCCAATGAATCCCATATGGCTTTGGAAGAGCTACATAAAGCAACTGTGTGAAAAACTGAAGGTTTTAGACTATGCCAGATCCAACTCATAACAACAGCATCTGTAGCCCTCTATTGTGAATACGAAGGAGTCTTGGAATTTGGAGGAAGATCTGTAATATGATTTTCCAATTGACGACCAATTAAGAAAACTCGAATGGCATAGGACCATGTCAAATAATTTGTGCCATTTAGCTTTTCACAAGAGATGGACTTTGGTAGACTATCAATTGGTATAACAGATGAAACAGAGGAAAACTCGTTACCGGTGTTTTTATTGGTCATTTGGATTAAAAGCCATCACGATAAAATAACATTTCTTCCAAACAGAATAGGGACAAGCAGACCACAACAAAATAGCCAAACCCTAAAGACCACGACCCAATAATTAGTCAAAGCAGCAGTCAACCAGAAATCAATAGGTGCTTTGACAGTCCAGTCTCGAAAAAGAAGATAGCGAACAAAACAGGAAAAAAAAAAAGCAATGAGCAGCAATCAGCGAACAAGGAGTCGACGACAATCAATCGCGAATAACTTAACCTCAACAAACAACCATCGTGATTCAAGCAGTGACTAGTATCGATTGCTACACAGCGAGGAGCAAAAACAGAAGAACTAGGTCCTTCGATCGTCTAAACATCCCATCACAATCAGCAAACACGATCGAAGAGAGCTTTGCCTTGCGCATGAAGGACAATAGATCGATCGAGGGTTATCGACATCGGTGAGGAGTAGACGACAGCAGTACAATGATCAAGGTTTGCCGATGAAGGAATGAAAGGGCTACTTGATCAAGGAAAGTCGCCAGAAGTGGCACCGACAGTGAGAAAGCAGCACTAGGGTTTTCTAAAATTTAATTTTTTTTTTTGGGAGAAAATTGGCTCTGATACCAAGTTGAATAATATCAGAGAAATTTAGGAGTATGAGTTGTCTATTTCCCATCTCCTTCATGTATATTTATATTGAAGAGTTACAACCAAAATAGGAAATAAGTTTCCTAATCAAATTAGGAATACATATTCCTAATCAAATTAGGATACACACACTTTAGGAAATATAATTAAATCCTAACTATCATAGAATATTCCTAGAATTCTAACAGAAGGGAATATTGTCCTTTGGTAATGCAAGATAGCTTTTTGTCTAACTATTACTGCACGGTACTAATGGGGTTTCAAGCAACGAAAATTTGGTATTTTGTATGGCACTAGATAGAGTCTTCCTTTTTCAAAGGCTTGAGCTGTTAAATTTTGCAGTAATGTAGTTGTGATTTTGTGGTAAGGGCAAACAATTTTATACAAAATTTATTTCTGTGCTTGTGTTTTGGTGTAAAATTTTCACTTTGTCTTTGTTGTGATTAAGCTATCGTGACATTCTAGTATTTTATAATTTACAATCTAACTTCAGTCCCATACATTGCTTTTACAACAGAAGTAGAGAGTAATCATATAAGTTCTCCAATAATCATCCTAATATGTTCTAATAACAGAAGTAGAGAGTAATCATATAAGTTCTCCAATAATCATCCTAATATGTTCTAATATTCATCCTAATATGAAATTGGAACTCTACTCTTCTAGGGATATTCTAGAACATAGTTATATTAAAATTTGATTGATAGGAATTAAAACTATTCTTCTGATGGTGTTCTCCCAACTAGACACGATGGATGTGAAAATGTGCTATGTCTCCAGTGAACCATAGCAGGTGAGGGATGCTTGAATCTAAATTCTCCAAGCTTGTTTAATAAAGTTTATATTGTGTACTATGAAGAATGGACACAAGACATGAGTACGACATAACATGAATACACTAATATGCTAACATAACATGAATACACTAATATGCTAACTCTATTTTTTAACAAATTAGGACAATATGGCCGGGACATGTCAACAAATAAATAAATATTCTTATTGCAATATGTATAAATGTCAAAATAATAAAAAATTACTTTAGAATGGAAAAAAGGACCCATTTGCCCAAACCCAATTAGTTAAAAAAAGAAAAAGATTGAGTTGAGTTGAGTACATTCTACATGGTGGAAAATTCATGTGAGCACATCTAAAATCTATTGTAGAAAACTTTATGTATAAGCTGCAAACTCAAAAACATGTTGAATGAAAATCGCAATGACCAAATCATGTGTAAATTGCAATGACCAAAAAGGGATAAGGAATGGGATTAAAAATTACTTCTTTTGTTTAATTTGTTGTGAAAAATGGAAGAGGAAAGCATGGAATTTGAAAAATAAAAAATGATTAAATTAGAAAACTAGTTTATTGATGAGTGCCATTTATTTTTTATATTTACTAATCCACTTTCCTTCATCTTTTCCCATCTATTTTTTTTTCCTTTATAAAATTCTCAATCCAAACACACTTTTGGTCTTGTAGTTGTCTCTAACCAATTTTCACTTTAGTCAAGTATAGGTTGATGATAGGGTCTACACTTTTAGCAGCCTAAAGGGTATTAATATCGTCAACTCAAATGGTTACGATTAATTTTTCTTGATTATTCTATTATTGTTAGCTGATGAGCAAAGAAGATAATAGAAAACCAAAATTAGAATCAAACTATAGAAACCACAGCCTAGTGCAGGCAGGGGTTCTATATCGCAGCCTATTGTAGTTGTGTTTGCCATAGAAGAGAATCTGGTAAGTCTCAAAACTTTCTGGATAGAATAGCGACTTTGCTATAAGCAAACACATATGCTACTCTTAGGATAGGATATTTAAAACTCAAATCCCACTATCATGGATAGAGTGGCTGAAATCACTCGATCTCTGATTTCAAGGGATTGCCTTTTGGTTAAAATGATTTGAAGGAATTCGAATAAACGAGGACCTAATTTTAAGAAGAGGATGCAAGCATCACTAATACAAGACTTTATCAACTGTTGATCATTATTTCAAGCCTTGTTGAGTGCAACTAGGGGACTTTGAAAAAGTTGATCCATTTTGGTGGGTGGTTTTCAAGAAGTAAAGGTCGGTTGATTGTTTATTGTAGGTTAGTTTTATTAAGTTAATATTTTACCCAAAAGATTAAATTTGTTAGAAAATCGACTTTGCATTGTATATCAAGCAATCTTTAATACTCCCCTCACGGCAACCACGAGTTAAAGTTGGATTACAGAGAGAAAAAAAAATTAAAAAATAGTGTACTGACACTAATAGAACGGAATGCACTAGAACTAATGTTGAACAAACATTGATAACGAGACTTGAACCCAAAACCTAGAACTAGATATTTGATATCATTATAAGGTAGCAATTATCCTAATAGTTTATGTGGTTAGGAAATGGACGCAATAATATATGTCAAGTTATCTTAATTATTTAATTCAAGGGTCAAGCAAGCTAGTCTGTAGCATTTTAAATATTGTGCTACTTGTTCATATCTTGCTCTTGGTCTCTATTACTTCCCTATGCTTGGAATATTGACCGAAGTATTCCATTTATTTTCCTCCATTGTTCAACTAGTTCACTTACATACTATCTTTTTTCCTTACATGATCAGATGATCTATACATAAACTATGAATGGGGAGTCATTCTATTGATTAAAAAAAAAAATGAAAAGGGGAGTCATTGTTAGTTTTTCTTATTTGGGATCAAGGAGTTCTTATTTGTCTCAGTTATGTCATTCATTTTCATTTTAAAACTTTTTTAATTGTTTTTTTTCTATTTCTCTGTTCTCAACGTTGGAAATATTGACTAGTTTGGTTGTTCAAGTAAATTGCTTATAAGTGACAATTTTCTCACTTTTGGAGACATATTTGAGATTTGCATGAGTAATTCAATTTACATATTGTACTTACAAAATATTCTCATGGGCTTTTTTCTACTCTAAAACTTGTGCTGATTCAAAATCTTTGTATTTGAATTAATTTTTTTTCCCTTTTTGGGTCGTTTCGTCATTCTTATGAACAACTTCAAAATAACTAGTGAAATCAAATTATATAAAGTTCTAATAATTCAACTTGAGTCCTCTTTATATAGGCCATTTAAGAAGATGCAAAAAGTTTGTAATAAAAAAAGGTACATTCATAAGTCAAATTATAAGACAAGCGATTAAAGATAGAAAAGAATAATTCTTGGTATGCAATTATTGTCTTTGCAGAAATTCAAACTTTGAGATAGTGTGGAAACCATTGTATGAGTCAAAAGTTTTGATGTCCAAAATAAGGTTCCAAGCAATTGAGTCAAAAGCTTTAGCAATGTCAAGCTTGAGGGCACATCTTGGACTAATGCCAACTCTATGATAATTCCTTATAAGTTCTTGCATAAGTAGGATCTAATCTGAGATAGATCGTCCTTTAATGAATGTTGCTTGGTAAGGCCAACAATGTGATGGAGAACTTTCTTTAGTCTATTAGGAAGAATTTTAGAGATATATTTGTAGATTGTAGTGTAGCATGAGATTGGCCTATCATCACCCACAGAAGTTGGATTAGGAACCTTGGGGACTAGGGCAATAGCTATAGTATTAATCTCCTTAGAAGTTTAGCCGAGCTAAAAAAGGATTGAATAGCACAAATAAAGTCTTTGCCAATAATTTCCCAGGGCTCCTTGAAGAATAAAGAGTCGATCCATCAGGTCTAGGTGCTTTGTGGTTTGGAAGGGAGAAAAGAGTAGCGTTGATCTCTTTGGAAGTAACTTCAGCAGATAGCTCATTTAAGAGTTCAGTGGGGATTGGAGATCTCATGATGTCTTTAACCATTTGGAATCCATCAGATGGATAATCAACTGGAGTACCAAAAAGATCCTTGAAATGCTACACAACAATGGCTTTTACTTCTTTATAATTTTCATGCCTTATCCCCTGCTTGTCATGGATAAAGACAATTTGTTCTTGGATCTGTGAGCTTTAACTTTCCTGTGAAAATAGGAAGTATTTTGATCACCCAACTTTATCATGTTGTCTCTCGGCTTTTGTTTATAAAATGCTTTCTCTACAAGGAGAAGGTGATTATAAGCCTCCAATGCCTTTCTTTCTTCCAGCTTGATAGCATCATCAGAAGGGCTATGAAAGAGCTGCACCTGTGTTTTTTTCTAGCTGGTACTTAGCTGCAGGAACTTTTTTATAAATATCACCATTATACTTAGAATTAAACTCCCTAAGTTCAGCTTTAAGAATTCTAAGTTTAGTGTAAAGGTTGTATAATGGAGTTCCTTTAACTTCCATGTGCCACACTTTCTTTACAATTTCCTTAAATTTCTGATGCTTAACCCAAAAATTAAAGAACTTGAAAGGCTTCTTACCTATTGAAAGGTGGGCTCTGAGATTAAAAAGGCCTGGATAGTTGTAAGAGATACTGGGAGGTAGAAAGTGAGCTTCTGATTCAGTGAATCTATCCAGCCATTGTTCATTAATGAGCACACAATCCAGTTTTCTGAAAATAGCATTTGCAGCTTCTTGCTTATTCCACCAAGTTAAGTATTGGCCTGAGAACTTGAGGTTTGTGACTCCAATACAGTTGAGCCAATCTGTGAAATCTTTCATGGCTTGCTTATCAACATTAGATCCACCATATCTTTAAGACTCCTCCTTAATTATGTTAAAATCTCCTGCAATAACCCAATGTAGTTCATCACGAGTATCCAAATAATTAGAATAGAGGAATTTCCATAGTTCTTCCCTTGTCTTCCTGTCATTGGAAGCATAGACAAAAGTGGCATGGAACAAAATAAAGAGACTTATGTTTGATCTTACAATAAATAGCTTGATTAGAATAAGCTTCAACATTTAGATCAATAGTAAGGGGGTCCCACAAAAGAATAATTCTAGGAGCATTAGTATAGCAAAATGATTATAGTCATTCCTTATGGTTGCTCATACCTTCTGAACATTAAAGTGTCAAACTTTTGTTTCAAGTAGACATATGATGTTAAGACCACCAAACCAAGTCTTTTCCCACTAGGTGGGGTCGGCTATATGAATTTGACGACGCTAATCAAATCTGTTTAACACTGCACCCAGGCGCCGATATAGTGGTCCTTGCTTATTTAACACTGTACTTGAACCATACAGCGTTACTAAGTAGGGGACGTCCCCACGAAATCTCATTAAGTGTCAAATCCATGAAAAAAAAATTCGACTGAATATTGTGCTGGCTATTGGCTACCTAACGCACAACCCTCCTCTTTTGTTCGAACTTGGGACCAGCTATGTCAAGGATACCCCAACATAGGCAGAGTTACATATGATGTTAAGAGAATTAGCTTTAATAAACTAATTTATAGCATGGTGCTTAGAGGAGCTATTACAGCCCATTATATTCCAAGAGGCAAGATTCATTGAAATGGGGAGGAGGAGCTTGAACCTTTACTCAGAGGTTGAGTTTTATTCTTTGGCTTCTTTCTCCTGTTCTTTGTAGTGGTGCTATCTTTAGGTGACTGAATTTGCTGCCGAGGTTCTTCATTGGGTGGCAATACTGCTAGTG
Organism: Vitellaria paradoxa; assembly: GCA_019916065.1. Classification (NCBI taxonomy): domain Eukaryota; kingdom Viridiplantae; phylum Streptophyta; class Magnoliopsida; order Ericales; family Sapotaceae; genus Vitellaria; species Vitellaria paradoxa. Next base: position 19,172,663 of record CM034241.1, on the reverse strand, counting down.
GTTGCCCAGATTGATCCAAGATTTTGATTTGCATGCTACTCTGTTGATTTTGATTTGCAATCTTCTTGGCTACTTACTAAGGATTTTGCTGGAGTTGGTATTATGGCATTCTTGTCTCTGAATTTTCAGCATTTGTTGTTTTAGCATGAGATCCATGTACTTCTTCACTTCGTTCTCCATTTGCTATATTGCTATTTGGTGCATCAAGTGAATTATCAAGTACATTTCCTTCTTTGTAGGGAAATGGTAGTTGAAGGTTTGTTTCCTGGTAAAGATCAAAGGGAATCTATTAGTGATCAGTCCATTCTTAAGTACCCAAATCTTGGTGATATGCTTGATTATATTTTTAATCAGCAGCTAGCGTTGCTAGACTCTGCTGAACTAAGTGATGCAAAACTTATTTTCCAATCAAAAACATATGTTGCCATGATTAATTTTTTGTTGAAATGCTTTAAGGCAGATTGGGAGCAATACAAGACAGAAGAAAGAACTTTTGAGTATTGGTCTTTTGCAGAAAAGATGTGTTTGCTGCTAGAGCATGCTATGGCATATGAAGGCACTGTTGAGCTGCATTCAATTGCCTCCAGTGCACTAATTACAATTGGATCTCATTTTCCACAGGTTATCCAGGAACTTAGTTTTTTGCTTTGTTAGTCAGCTTGTCTTCTTTGTGTTTTCCTGTTGACGAACCATTTTCCTTATATAGATGATAGCATCATGATATGCTACAAAAATTTCTTGGCTAAAGCAATTCCTGGGCCACATGGACTTTGATACTAGTGAATTTGCAGCATACTTACTTTGAGTTACTTTTCCTGCCTTTCCTATCTCTGCTTTGCCTGATCTTATTTCCAAGCTAATTTCTTCAATAACTAGTGCACAGAATTTAAGGTTTGTGCTATTTTATTTATTTCAAGAACTTTTGCAATCTACTTTGAGGTCGTCATTCTAGAATTTCTTACTGTAGGTTTGTTTTAAACATTTCCTTAGGTTTGAAACATAGCATAGAGTGCTATGTGCATTAGGATATATTACTGCAGATTACATGACAAGGAAGCCCACTATAAGTGTAATATTTACAGTTGTTTTTATGCTCTAGTTTTGAGTTTTCATTTTATTTTTTCACCATGCATGTAACATATGAATTACCTAAGCTAATGGTTTCATAATTACCTGAACTACGTGTAAGCTTACAATTTTCTGTAGTAGCTTTTATGCTTATCGTGTTGTGAAATTGCTTTTCTCTAAGCTTATTAAACCTACAGTCTCTTGTAACCTTGTTGGTTGTATTATTCAACTTGCATGCAGTCCAAAAACTAAAGGGTTAGAATAGCTCTACTGTTATCTCATGAAGGCTTGGTCAGATTAATGAGAAATTTTCATTGTAATGAGTTTTGCTGCTTTCACCATAATCAGGATTGTTGATGCTATATCTTGCTGCTTATAAACAAGGGGACTGTGTGCTAATTTGCAATTTCAAAAAAGTAAACAAATAAATAAAAAGCATGCTCCCATCATGTGATGTCTTGGTTTATTATTAAATATATTTTAAGGGATAACTGCCTTATACAACTTAATGTAAAAATCACTTACACCCCTTAACTTCAAAAACTTACTTTTAGACTAATTGTACTTAAGATTAAAGTGAAACTATAAGCAGTATTAAATTTTTAAGTTTAAAAAAAGTGAAACTATAAGCAGCGTTAAATGAGTTTTAAAAAAATACGATTGAAAATCAAATAGAATCATGGGATGCAAGCGTAGTAAATATGAACTGTAGGGGTATCAATGCATTTTTTAAAGTTATTAAGAGCTTAAACGTTTTATTTGATAAACTTTTTAACAGTTTCACTTTAAAGTATGAGAAATCTAAAGGTAAGTTTTTCAAGTTTAGGGGTAAAAATGATTTTCTCTTCAAGTACGAGGATATAAAGGCAACTAACCCTATTTTTAAATTTCTGTTATGTTCAAGTTGAGTCGTGTCTATTTCTTGCGTCCATGTCTTTGTGTTCTTTTCCATGCTTTCTTAGGGTTGTAGTCATCCAGAGTGTTAACAAAATTGATTAGCTTATGGAGCTTGTCTCTAATTCACTAAGGCTATGTTTGGAACATGGATGTCTAGAAGGAAAGAAAAAGTGAAGGAAAATTGTAGGAAAGCAAACTGATGTGAAAAGGTCAATATTTTTATTATTATTTTTTTTTCAGGTGAGTCAAAAAAATTGGATGATAATTCATAAATTTTGTCAACAAATTTAAATTTTACGTTGCTAAGCATAACAAAATAACACAAACTAGTAGTTTTATTTCTCTCCACAAATCCATGTTCCAAGTATAGCAAAAGATTATATGCACTTTAGGATTATATGAAAATATCAAAATATTCTAGCTCAACTTAATTGGCTTAATTGAGGGTCATTTGAGATTGGCTTAAAAAAAATCAAGGCATGTGAACAAATGAGATTTAATTAATCCTGAGTAGTTTGATAAGCTTATGCTTTATTCTAGTTATATGCTCATGCAATTTTGATTTGTTTTTGTGGCAAATGGAATTGTTTTGATGATTAAATTTTGCTAATCTTTGGTTAAATTTTATTTTTCTTTTCTGATTATGGAATGCTTTTTAGTCTAGTCTGATCCTTTTCATTTGTTTAGTTTAACATTTTTTTAGAAGATGGAGTCTAATGTTTATTTTCTTACAGTTCTCAGAATCATTGCTTTAGAATACACTTAAATTCCTTGTTGATGTTATTAATTCCGAGACTGCTACATTGGCTTCTGCTCAAAATCATTGCTTCAGAATACACTTAAGTTCCTTGTTGATGTTAATTTTGAGACTGCTACATTGGCTTCTGTTGCAATGGAAGCCATAGGTCATTTCGGATTACTTGTCCCACTGCCTCTGTTGAATAACTCTAGTTCAAGTTAGAGTTGTTAAGTTGCTGTTGTAAGCTTATTTTCTGCTGTAAGATTATTTCTTTTTATATCTCAAATTTTATGTGGTACTGATGTTATTCCCTATTTGTTTTACAATGCAGGTTCCATCTTGGAAGTCTTGCACGAAAAGTTAAGGAAGCTGCTTCGTAGTGATGATATCAAAGCAATACAGAAAATTGCTATTTCACTGGGACACACGTCTATGAAAGAATCATTCTCTTCACATTTAAATATTGCTCGCGATTTGATTTTCAGTCTTTGCAGATCAAACGTGAAATTTTCTATTTGTTTGGTGTTTGGAAGGCTTTTATCATCCATGTATTGTGGATTTTTGTAAGATGTGTTCTAACAATGAAATTGTTTTGACTTCTTATGCATTGGGGCCGAAGGTTGAGGACATTTTGTTTGCTGTTGGGGAAGCTCTTTCATTTTTGTGAGGTGCTGTTCCTGTGACAGCTAATGTGATTCTAAAAACCAACTATACTTCATTTTCCATGAGTTCAAACTTTTTGATGGTAGATGTCTCTGTATCACTGTTAAGATATAGCTCTATAGAGCCTGAAACCTTTGATGGTTGCCATGTCATGGTTAGAAATGCTAATACTAGGAAGCTTTTTGATGATCTTTTATACAATAGCAAAAAAGATGAGCGTTGTGTGACCGCTTGTAGAATGTGTGTCTAAACTAACCCCAAGTGTAAGGATGTGCGGTTTAGTTTTAACTCGGTGAGTCCGAGATTGAATTCACACGGAACTATAAGATTGAACACTAAGGTTTTCTAAGTTCTTCTACCTACTGTTTAGTTTTAAGTACAGGAAAATAAAATAAGTTTTGGGTTTGGATTGGTTGGTTTTTAACTAGTTAACAAATAAAATAAAATTCCAAATAAACAAAATGAAAAAGACTTGATCTAACCTACAATCTGGGTGAACACTTTATTCTCATATTAGATGTGACTATTATCTCGATTTACAGCTCACGTTTAGGAAAAGTAAACTGAAAAACTTTTTATCATGAAAACATTAATTCCAAAGCACGGTTTTAAAATCACGTTTTTTTAGGATAAATAAAACTGGAAAGATTTTATCTTGAAAACATTCTTTGGTCTAGAATTCTTTTCTTTGATTTCAAAATATGAAGAAAGTTATAATCAAGTAACGTCATCAGGGATTTCAAGGAAATATGAACGAGCTTACAAGTTTTCGAATGTTTTGAAAACCAAAAGGAAAAGGAAACCAGAAAATAAATTTAGATTGGTTTTCTATATTTTCAAAGTATTAAGAAAATTCTAATCATATGTAGTTATCAGTGATTTCAAGGAAATATGATCAACTACATATGTTTTCAAAGGTTTTGAAACTATTAGAAAATAGATCTAGACAAACAAGAACCCTAACATACAAGTTTTACATTGTATATGAGGATTCAATCACATCCAATCATCAAATAAGGTTTCAGCAACCCATCATGGATGGGTTAGATCAAGATTAAAACCTAGCCTAACATAGATAAAGTAATAAAGTAGTGAATAGAAAACGAAAGCGAAAAGAAAATGAGATTCATTAAATAAAACTTACGTACCGTACTTCGAAGCAATGTCAAAATGAAATCAATGGACAAAAACCAAAGAAATCAATCCTAAAACTACCCTAAACTACACTCTAAAGTTCTAAAGAAACTGGAAAAAAGTATATGAAAGTCTCTCCTCGACGGCTGCTAATGAGGTGTTTATATACAATGCTCAAAAATCCTAAAAATGAAATAAAATAATCATCTCGTGTGTCCCGGGTGTCCGGACACCAAAATGGGGTGTCTGGACGGTAGTGTATAAGTTTCACTTTTTGTGTTTTTTTCTTTTGACAGCTTTCTGTCCTCGACTTCTAATGCGATTTTGACCTCGAAAATGATGGATTCAGGTTTCGGCTAGAACGTGAAAGTTGTAACCCTTTGAATCTTCTTTCCAACCCAAAAAAAGTCAAGTCAATCCGAATTGTGAGTGAAAAGATATGGTCAAAATACTGACAGGGTGTCAAGCTGGAACTTTAGCTACACACCACTTCAACCATCTTAAACTTCAGACTATTTTTTTCTCCGCAGCAGCCACTTTCATTGCTACTAATCTCAATTATTTTACCCTTTTCCCTACAATTAAGAAAATAAAAACTGTAAGTAATAAAATAATGATAAAACTTCAAGATTAACTACTTAAATGCATCAATGTGTATCAAAATGTGGAGTTTGTAATTACACTTTTACACCCCCCAACTTGAGCGTTGCTAGTCCCTAGCAATGCCCTTTATTAAAATGAAATGAAACTACTATCCTATTTTTTTTCGTTTTGAACACGGCTACACTTAACTACGTGCAGCAAGCCCTTTAAACTCCTAGGTTCCCCTAGTAGACAAGTAAGGTCTCGTGAGGGTTTGCATTGAATTTACCCACAAAATTCTATGGCATGGTCTCAAAGTGTTAAAAAGTGATTAAGATAAAAAATGAATCAAGCTCAAGCCCAACAAGTCACAAAACCCAAATATCATGTGTAATTCCCAAGTGCTAAGCATAAATGCATGGACTATCAAAGTAGAAAGAGCATGTGTGAAAAATTGTTTCATTCATCCAACAAGGTTGCAAGAGTATAAACGGAACTAGGTTTTGACTTCAAATGCTCACAGGGTACCACTTATAGAAAGAAATTCACTCATCAAAGGTTCACACATACCTATTAGCATATAATGCTAACCTAGTTGCATGTAACCCCACAAATAAGTGAGTGAACTGAAATGAGATTCAAAGTGGATAGCTCATAACCATGTTCCAATGCGTGTGTAAAAGATCACACCACACAAACTACATAAGACCACTACATGCAAAATACGAGAGTTGCTTGCTTAGAATCCACTAGGTCTTTGTTTTGGTTGTAACTTGGCCAAGAGTAATGGTTAACAATGGAAGATATGGAAATCAAAGCACATGTCTTGGGATAAATATGCTTAAGTGCGCACAAGTATCGAACTACCCATTTCCTTTCCAAACCCCTACAAGGATCCCAACAAGAAGCTTATTCACACTAAATACTACCCTTGAGACAATTGCAAATGTTGCGAAAAATGTATAAGTCTCATAATTTCATAAACAAAAGAAATGATAAATAATTTTTTTTTCTTTTTCTTTTTTTTTTTCTTTTCTTTTTTCCTTTTTTCTTCTTTTTTCTCTTTTTATTTTTTTTCTTTTCATTTCTTCTTCTTTTTTTTGAAATAATGAAAATACATCAGCTAGATTCTCTACCCAATATTTCCTCTCAATATGCTCTCAAAAGTTTTCATTCTCAATCCCTATTCACATCATTGACATTAAGGCACTTTCACAACCCAAGACATGTGAGGGTAAGGCTTAAAGTGTGTGAATAAGGTTAAAGGATAATATATAAGATGGGAGCCAAAGAAAATATATATATATCACACACTTTATTAAAAGGCTTCAAGTTGGTTCCTAAGGTAATTCATAACCAAGAAAGGATAAGAAGGTCCAAAATAGCAAAGAGGGCCTAGCATCATGTTCAAAGCTTACAACAACTCATAATGTGCCAAGTGAAACTCATACAAGTGTGTGTGATACAATTGGTGCATTGAAAATCAAATTGACGAACAAAAGAGCTGTGATTGTGTGCAACCCCTCAAGAAAAAGAATAATAGGCTCAAAAGCTCACCATTAGGGGGTATAAGTTTCCACCTAGTCCAAGAATGCTCAATTAACCAATGTTAAACAAAATCTACTCCTAAGCACATAAACTCTTTTCTATGATAGTCAAAAATGCATAAGGTCATTATACAATCAACTTGAACTAAATTTCCTATTAAAGCTTGAACAAAACTCATTTATCACTATCTCACTCAATTCCACAATCAACGAAACCAAAAAAGGTTGACATATAGATACAAATGTGCTAAATTCATGTATTTAGGCCTAAAGACGCTCAAAAATTTTAAAATTTTGGCACAAAAAATCATCATGTGAACCCTACCCTCCAACTTAAAATTCACATTGTCCTCAATGTGAGAACCATGATGCATATGTGGATCTGTAGTGTGCAATAGTGAGCATGATGATGAGCATGAAATAATAATAATAACAAAGGCACAAATAAGAACAAAGTACAAATTAAACCAAGCATCCACCCATTATTCAAGCCACTTAAGGCATCATCCAATACTTCCCCCCAACTTAGATCCTACAACACTCCCAACAACAACTATAAATATAAAGTACCAATTTGGAAGTGCAAAACTAAATAAAAGGGAGAGGAAGGATATTACCTCAAGAGCTTCCTTATTTGAAAAAATAAAAGAACTCAAGCAATTTATTCCTTTGAATTAAACTATACTAAAAGAAAAATAAAACTTCTACAAGAGAAAATGTTAGAATAGATGAATAAAAGTAAAATAAAAGAAAAATAAATTTAATCTAGGTAGAATGAAAACAAAAACAAATAAATAAAATCTAATCTACTAATATACAAGGTTTAATGCAAAAGTATACTATCCAACTCCTAATCTTTCCCAAGCCTCACCAAATGGTTTTGAGAATAAAATATTCTCCTTGAGTCTAGGAGGTACCAAGAATGAGTGTGGTCCAAGTGTAGAGATCATTGGAGAATGCTTGCCCTTGTGAGGATCCTTGAATCCCAAATATGGCCCAAAAATATTTGCATATGTGAACGTGGAGTTTCGTTGTGTGTTATCTAGTATCCCCTCAACACCTAAGAAGTCAATGCAAACTATCTCTTTGGTCGACACCACTTCCCTACATATATGGTCAGTTTTGGTCAAAACATGTTCATTTCCCTCAATAAGATTCTCAGTTGGGGTGATGGCAAAAGAGGAGAGGTGTGCACCACTCTCACTCTCAAGCCTGTCTATCAAACTCTCAAAGGATGATAAAGAAAATTCACTCTCATGAGAGTCCTATGTAATTAAAGTAGGAACCTAACCATAATTAGAATCATACTTCCACTCGAATATAGAGGTCTCAACAGGTAAATCATCAAGTGTACTATCTCCAATAGAAAATGATATATCATAAGTGGTCTCAGTGAGTGGTGTGGAAGAACATGATGAAACTAAACTGACTGGCTTAATAGTGTGCTCCCCTGAACTTATAGCATCAAAGCTCTCAGAATGAGTATTAGGACTTTCCAAGGTCACTTGTGTTGTGAAGGCGGGATGAGCTTCAAGCTCCATGGTGGTATTGGATAGCATGTCTTCTAGACCCTCAATAGATGAAACCTCATGCATATTAGAGTCTGGTGAGAATGAGTCAAAGGGCTCATTCCCTTCACTATCCCAACTATTGTCAGAATAGTCGCTCCACTCAAAGTTTAAGGTTTTTGAATTAAGATTTTCTCGTGCAAGAAATAAAAAGGCCTTAGATTCAGCAATTTCAGCTTCAGTGCATGGATGAATATAAGGACATGTTGTGGACTTGAACAATGTATCATCTAATGTAGAGTCAATATGTGTGGAAGTCTCATGTGCACTAGAATTGACTCCTAAGCTAATTTCTTCTCTATGTTGAGTTTGCTCGCAGAGTGACTCAACTTGTGTATTATTAGATTCAGTAAGCCATCCTCAGACTGGCCCCTGGCCCTCGATGAGTAGAGTAGAGTTGGGACATGCAATATCCAAGTAATCAGGCTTCACACCTACTACACTTTCTAAGGATGGATCATAAGGATTAAGTGAAACAGAAGCATACTGGAAAGGGTTTGTGTGGCTTTCAAGTGAATGAGGTTCAAAACTAGGTTTAAGTTTTTCCTGTGGCTTAGTGTGTTCATAGAGAAATTCAAAAAATAACCATGTCTCTTCTAGGGTAAGGTCAAGAAATTCCCTACCCAAGATTTTATCAAACACTCGGTGTAACTCACAAGGTAGAGCTTTATAGAATATACCTAGAATGTATCCTAAATCTAGTCCATGATTTGGGAAAGTTTCTAAAAGGTTTTTAAATCTCTCCCAGCATTTATAAAATACTTCACCCTTCTTAAAACAAAAATTTCTAATTTGAAAGTGAAAAGTGAAGTTTTGAAAATTGGGCAAAAAAGTTGCAATAAAATCATTTTGTAACTCTTCCCAAATATTAATGGACCAAGTAGTGGCACGACACTAATCGTCGACTGCCCCACATAATGATAACAGGAAAAAATTATCCTTAAATGTGTCATCCATGAAACCATCTGTGCAGTAGAAACAAATTGACTCAAAATGTTCTAAATGAACTCTAGGGTCCTCATGTTGAAGTCCATAAAATTTAGGTAGCATAGAAAAAGTTTTTAGGCAAAAATCAATTCCATAAATGTTGCTTAAATAACTAATGAGTGGGTGAATGGTGTCTGGTGAACTAGAATTATAAGGAAAACAATCCATGTTCATGATTTTTTTTTAAATGGTAGGAAGATAACCTAGAGTTATCCTAATGAATCAATACTAAGTTCCCCGGCAACGGCGCCAAAAACTTGACTGTTTGTACAATGTGCGCCTAAACTAACCCCGCTCACCCCTAAGTGCAAGGGTGTGCGGTGTAGTTTTAACTTGGTAAGTCTGAGGTCGAATCCACAGGGAACTATGAGATTGAACACTAGGGTTTTCTAAGTTCTTCTACCTACTGTTTAGTTTTAAGTACAGGAAAATAAAATAAGTTTTGGGTTTGGATTGATTGGTTTTTAACTAGTTAACAAATATAATAAAATTGCAAATAATCAAAATGAAAAAGACTTGATCTAACCTACAAATCTGGGTGAACACTTTATTCTTATATTAGATGTGACTATTATCTCGGTTTACAGCTCACATTTAGGAAAAGTAAACTGGAAAAATTTTATCGTGAAAACATTAATTCCAAAGCATGATTTTAAAATCACATTTTTTTTTAGGATAAATAAAACCGGAAAGATTTCATCTTAAAAACATTCTTTGGTCTAGAATTCTTTTCTTTGATTTCAAAATATGAAGAAAGTTATAATCAAGTAACGTCATCAAGGATTTCAAGGAAATATGATTGAGGTTATAAGTTTTCGAATGTTTTGAAAACCAAAAGGAAAAGAAAACCAGAAAATAAATCTAGATTCATTTTCTATATTTTCAAAGTATTAAGAAAATTCTAATCATATGTAGTTATCAGTGATTTCAAGGAAATATGATCAACTACATATGTTTTCAAAGGTTTTGAAAACATTAGAAAATAGATCTAGACAAACAAGAACCCTAACATACAAGTTTTACATTGTATATGAGGATTCAATCACATCCAATCATCAAATAAGGTTTCACCAACCCATCATGGATGGGTTAGATCAAGATTAAAACCTAGCCTAACATAGATAAAGTAATAAAGTAGTGAATAGAAAACGAAAGCGAAAAGAAAATGAGATTCATTAAATAAAACTTATGTACCATATTCCGAAGCAATGTCAAAATGAAATCAACGAACAAAAACCAAAGAAATCAATCCTAAAACTACCCTAAACTACATTCTAAAGTTCTGAAGAAATCGGAAAAAAGTATATGAAAGTCTCTCCTCGACGGCTGCTAATGAGATGTTTATATACAATGCTCAAAAACCTTAAAAATGAAATAAAATAATCATCTCGTGTGTCCCAGGTGTCTGGACACCAAAATGGGGTGTCTGGATGGCAATGTATAAGTTTCACTTTGTGTGTTTTTTTTCTTTTGACAGCTTTCTATCCTCGACTTCTAATGCGATTTTGACCTCGAAGATGAAGGATTCAGGCTTCGGTTAGAACACGAAAGTTGTAGCCCTTTGAGTCTTCTTTCCAACCCAAGAAGAATCAGGTCAATCATAATTGTGAGTGAAAAGATATGGTCAAAATACTGATAGGGTGTCAAGCTGGAACTTCAGCGGCACACCACTTCAACCATCTTGAACTTTGGACCATTTTTTTCTCCATAGCAGCCACTTTCATCGCTACTAATCTCAATTATTTTGCCATTTTCCCTACAATTAAAAAAATAAAAGTTATAAGCAATAAAATAATGATAAAACTTCAAGATTAACTACTTAAATGCATCAATCTGTATCAAAATGTGAAGTTTGTAATTACACATTTCATGTGTAATCATTGTGCTGGAACTATCTGGTTACTCTCACTAACAATGTATTGTGGCCATCACCCAAGCATCTAGCAATTGCTTCCAGAGATCCAGGTTTGTCATTAGTATTACAACACAACACATTTAGAAGTCAAAATTTCCTGTATTTTTCATTTTCACACCTATTTCTAGAAATAAGATTGTATTTATTATTTATTTATTTGTTTGTCCTTTGAAGAGATCATAGCGATGCAATGTCATATTTAAGAAATTTTGTATGTAGTTTAGTTTCTTTTACTTTGTCCCTTTCTTCTTATAGATACATATTTGTGTTGTGCTGTTGGTTTCTTTTTATTTTATTTTTTTCTTGCTGCGAGGAGGGGGAGGGAATGTGAAGGATGGTTAGCCCAGATCATTTCATTTTCAATATTTCTAATGATGTCTTTGGTAGCCTTATATCCATAGGAGAACTCACCCCTAAAATTTAGTTGTTAGGGAGAGGGAACCAAAGATATATGAACACTAAGGGGAAGGAACCCAAGATATATGAACGCTACACTAGTATCCTATACTACCGATATGGGACACATGCAACTCATACTACATATGCTCATGGATTGTAACAATATGACCGTTTAATCACTTACTTGGTATTAGGCCTCATTTTGTATTGGGCGACATACCCTTGATGCACACTTGAATATAATTTACTTATTCGGTAAAAGAAATCTACTAAGAAAAGATACATTCCTATGGAAATCATACATTATGTTGCTTGTTACTATATAGCCTCATCATGGTTCAAAGTTTTCTCTAGTAGTGACTGTGACCAAAAAAGGTGACAAAAGGCTAACAATATTTAGGCATCCTAAGTTCCAAAGTGAAAAGCATGATTTTTCTTATTAAAGTTTTATCATCAGTTAGTATCATTCTTCCATTTCTAACATGAGGCAGCAATGGAAAATGTTTGCATGTCTTTCAGATCAATGATGTGAAAATCTTTTTAGATGTTATGTTAAGATATCCAATGTTATTTCTTAGATCAAGTTTCTATCAGATTTGCAGATTAGAATCATTCAAAATCTGGTTCACATGAATGTAGGAAGCATTTACCCACCTAATTTGTGAGCAAAATGAACTTACACAGGAGCTAGCATCCCAAGGACTGAGTAATGTTCTATGATATCGGCGATTCATCAATGAAAAAGAGTTCAGCAAATGCACTAGTTGGTACATTAACTGGTTTAGGAAAAAGGAAAAGAGCAGTTAAGTTGTGGGTGACTCCCTATACCCTTTTCCAACTTGTACTTGCTCTTTTTCTATTTTTATTTTATTTGTTTACTTTGAATATGTCCTCCCCTACTCCCTCCTCCCAAAAAACAAAAAGAAAAAAATAATAAAAAAATTTAAAAAAATCTGACATTTTAATGATTTATTAATTCTAGCTATTAGGAGACTCCGAGGTCTTCCAAGAAGGTACCATTGGTGAAAGTCCCAGCGGAGGGAAAATTAGCACTTATAAGGAGCTCTGCAATGTGGCAAATGAGATGGGTTAGCCGGACTTAATCTATAAGTTCATGAAGAAATGCAGCCTGAGCCTCATCAATCAATCCGGGGAATACACTCTTAACTCGCTCATCTATGATCTTTGTAATGCATTTATAAATTATATCACAGCAAAAAATTGGGCTAAAATCCATCAATTTAGAAGAAATGGCAATCTTTGGAATCCAAGTAATGATAGCATTATTCACTTCCTTAAGGAGAGAATTGGAGCTAAAAAATTATTGTATAGCACGCACCACATCCACACCCGCACCCACAATATGCCAAGTTTTTTAGAAAAACATACCATTGAAACCTTCCGGCCTCGGAGCCTTATTTGGATTCAAACTAAACATAGTCCTCTTAATTTCCTCCTCTGTTACCTCGGCACATAACAAGTCCTTCTGAGATGGGAGCAAACCTTCTGATACAAAGTCTTGTAAAAGCATCTTATCTCCATAAGGAATATCACAATCTGAACCAAGGAGCATTTGGCAGAAACCAACAATCTCTGAGTTGATATCCTCCCTATCCTTAATCATACTCCTATCATTCTTCTGAATACACATGATCTTATTACTATTTTGTCTGCTCTTAACAGATTTGAAAATGAAAGCAGTGTTCTAATCACATTTATTGAGCCACTGAACTCTACTCTTCTGTTTATTATTGAAAATTCGTAATTTGCTGGTAACGATCTCAATCAATCAACCACAAACAAGAATAATAGAAGGTGAGATAAATGAAACGAAGAAACCCATGAATGGAAACCTCAAACAAAACTTTTACTAAAATCAAACGTTGGTTACAAACTCAACCTCTCGATAGATCGACTACTCGACTCTATACTACATTGACGTTTGCTTGACTCCTCGATTCACCAACACCTTTAGCAAAAGCCCTTCGACTCCTCGAAGGCACAACACCAAATCCTCGGCAAACTTATGTGCTTAATCTTCAGTTCCTCTAACGATTCGAACTCCTTCGAACCACAAAGATGTAAGTAAGCTTGGCCAAGCAATTGAGAGAACGTTCTAACTTTTCTAGCTCACAAACTTGACGTATATTCTCTCTATCTCTTCCTAAAGTCGTCTAGAAGATATATATAGAAAAACCTAGGACGATTAGGATTTGAAAGTAGTCGAAATAAGCCTAAATTGTGCTACTGTGGGAAGGGCACACCCACGGCCTTCCCGTGGCTTTCCCGCGAATCAGTGCGGTCTTTCTGCATGGCTAAACTGCAGAATCCACCTCTCAGCTTTATCCCACGGCAAACCACGGCCTTCCTATGAGCTTCTTGTTTAAATCAGTGTTTGGCTCTTGTTTGACTTCTTCAAGACTTCTAGCCAGTATGGAAACAGTTTCTCTGAGGCCTTCCAGAATTTTATATCGACTTAAAACTTTAGTGCCTTAGCCTACACTAAATCTAAAGTACAAACACTTCTATTTGATCATGGATTGCTAATTTACAATAGTTGGTCTTAACAATTATAACTCTCTTCCGTCTTATTAATAGCCACGAGTCTAGCTAAGCATTCTTTTTTTGGTAATTATAGCTAAGCATTCTTTTTCCTTAAGCACCACATCAAGTGACCCACTATTAGTATCAATAATTCTTTGGTATCCATAAAGCTATTCACGGACATTATTAGTCGAGACTTTCAACTCTAAATTCTTCTTCCTATTTAGAGTTTTAAAGGCTACCTTAACAAGCTTCGACTTGCTATAGACTTGATGCATAAGGCATCCATCCACATTAGTTTGCCAAACATCATGCACAATAGAAAGGGACTCATCGAACTCCATCCAATAGTTAAAGAACTTGAAAGGAATTCTACGCTTTATAACTTGGAAGTCCAATGTCTACAATAATAGGTGAGTGACAAGATTCATCATAAAGAAGAAATTCAGCAAAAGAAGAACCAAAAGAAACCATCCACTGTGAATTAAGAAGAGTCCTATCCAAATTCCAGGAAATATGGCCATCCATTCTTCTGTTATGCCAGGAATATAAAAAACCAAAAGAACGAATGTCCTCTAGCTTAGCATCAACCAAAGTCTCATTTAACTTATCCATCCAAGGGGGCCAATTCTCACTACCACCTCTCCTTTCAAATCTATATTTGACAGTATTAAAATCCCCGAGTGCAAGCCAAGGCACTTTACCAACAATACTTCTCTGAGATCGCAAATGAGACCACAAAGCCCTCCATTCCATAACATAATTAGAGCCATAAACAAAAGAGACAAATACATGCAGTTTAGGCTCTATGAAATTCATCAAGCAATTAACAATTTGATCTGTCATTCTCAATAGCTCAATTTGAACCACATTAGGATTCCATAATACCCAAATTCTCCCTGCAGTATGATGATCATAATTACTTACCATATCCCAACCTCGCATCAAGAGTCCAAAAACTCTATCTCTATTAATGCTCCTTACCTTTGTCTCCACAGTTCTAAAACACGCTATATTAAGGGTAGAAACCATCCTCTTAATAGCACACTGTTTAGAGAGGATATTCAAACCCCTAATGTTCCAACATGCGATCGTAATCATTAACAAAATGAAGGAATAGGATACTCGGGGCTGCCATCCCCGTCTTGATTTAATTTCTTCCTCAACTTAGGTTGAGAATTCTTTTTCTTTTTATCATTTACGACTACGTTAGATGAATTAACATGCACTTGCTATGAACTATTATAAATCTGGCCCTCTGCTAATTCTCATAAATCAAAGCATCATTTCGTTGAACATCCATAGTAGTAATAGAATCAGAAGTATTTACCACTGATTTGCAACCTGCATCAAATGGAACTGAAGTAACCATAGGGGCTTCAATTCTGCCTACTCCATCTTCAAAGGTAATACTACCAATTCTTACAACTGTTGCATTAACATCTTGATTTCATTCTTTAAGTTTCTTGCAGCCAATGGTTCCTTACTCACAATTTGCGTTGTTTTAATGGCAACATGTGTAGCCAAAGAAACCTCACCCAAAACCATTATAGCTGGATCCTCTATTGTATTTGTATGCTCCAAAACTGCCAATTGTTAATCAGCTTGCTTACTTTGCTCTTCCTCTGCCAAAACACCAAAACCATTTGATGTGCTACAAGTAATAGTGGTAGGTGTGGGGCAAGGTTTAGAATTTGAAAAAAATGATAGCCTTACATTTCTTTTTTACGGTTTGCCAATCCTCATTTTCTCCTTCATTTTGCTCTGTTTTTTGCTTCCAATTTTGTCGAATTAACTTCTAACAAACCTTTGTAAAATGACCAAACTCTTTACAAACATCACAATGGCGAGGAAGCTAATTATATTCCACCTTAATTGCAGCAATAATATCATCACCTAACTCAACTTCCACCATCTCAGGTTGTTCCCTTTCGCCACTAATTTCAACACAAATACGGGCGTATTTGAGTCTTTTAACTTTTTCCATCATCTGATCTGCGTGTAAAGGTTTCCCAATAGCGCTTGCTATAAAACTTAGACCATCCGTTGCCCAAAGTTCAAGGGGAATGTGATAAAAATTTACCTAAACTGGTATTGTCTTGTGTCCCTTATTCAAATGTATATTAGGCTTTGTTATTCAAATGCATATTAGGCTTTATTCAAAGTTTTCCAGGTATCTCTATGAAATTTTTTGTTCACAAAGGTCTTCCAAGAAGGTACCATTCGTGAAAGTCCCAGCGGAGGGAAAATTAGCACTTATAAGGAGCTTTACAATCTGGCAAATGAGATGGGGCAGCCAGACTTAATCTATAAGTTCATGAACAAATGCAGCCTAAGCCTCATCAATCAATCCGGGGAATACACTCTTAACTCGCTCATCTATGATCTTCGTAATGCATTTATAAATTGTATTACAGCAAAAAATTGGCCTGAAATCTATCAATTTAGAAAGATTGGCAATCTTTGGAATCCAAGTAATGACATCATTATTCACTTCCTTAAGGAGAGAATTGGAGCTAAAAAATTATTGTATAGCACACACCACATCCACACTTGCACCCATAATATGCCAAGTTTTTTCCAAAAACATACCATTGAAACCCTTTGGACCCGGAGCCTTATTTGGATTCAAATTAAACATAGTCCTCTTAATTTCCTCCTCCATTACCACGGCACATAACATATCCTTCTGGGATGAAGCAAACCTTATGATACAAAGTCTTATAAAAGCATCTTATCTCCATAAGGAATATCACAATCTGAACCAAAGAGCAATTGGTAGAAGTAAACAATCTCTGAGTTGATATCCTCCTTATCCTTAATTATACTCCCATCATCCTCCTGAACTTCTCGAGCGTATTCGTACTGGTTTTGCATGGGTGGTTGCAGGCCTACTCGGGCTCCTCTTGCTATTATAGCCATAGTTGCCGCCAACTGCTATAATACCACCCCAGCATCTACGATTGCAGGCTGTGGAATCTCGGGGTGCCGAGGATTGCACCTTCTCCTCTCCTAGGGCCTCCTGCTATATGTCAGGTTGTGCCTTAGTCACTGCACTCAGGTACATTTCTTGTCCCTGCTGAACAGGTGCATTAATCTCATCTTGATCTACCAGGGCATCTCCTCGTCCTCTGTTTCAGCCTCAACCTCTAGCTCTTATTTCTTTTAGTGGCATTTTTATCTAAAAATATAATAAGGTATAAGAATAGTGAGGTTTAGTTGAAACTTATGAAATTAAAATATAACATAACTTCATTAAATATTAACACTTGCATATATATATCCATAGAGTTACAACATAATAACATTAACTTCTACTGCTTAAGATTACATTAGTAGCTTTAACAATGCATCAGCTCAAAGACTACCTAGACTTTGAAAAAAAAGTACAACATGACCTAGTTACATAACCTTATAAAAAAATCCGATTACCATCAAAGGAATTTGTCTTTCCAAATTTTTCCCCTTTTTACCACTTGACCTCAACAATAAGGACAATAGATTCAAGTGTGCCTTCTCCCACAATAGTAAGTACGAGTCCTATAGCAATGCCTAGGACAATCTATAGATATATAACCCAATTAGTGGCACTTGCGATGGGCGCCTCGTAAGTCCTCCTTACTACTAGAACTTTCACCTATCTCACGGATGCTGGATTCCTATGTACTGGTGTTCTGATTGCTTGGGTTCTGGGCTATGGTTACATATGAGGTCATGGTTTGGTTACCTTATGGGACACCTAGAACCATAGACACATTATGCATTGTTATTACTAGAACGGCATTTTGGGGCAGAATGTTGACTTGATAGGGCACTGTATACTAATATGGATAGGGTCTAAGATATGGAATTTGATAGGGCATCCTATAATAAGGTACTACGAGCTAACTTACGATAGATGGCACAGGGGTTGTTTCTATCATACTCACTGGCACATTTTGTGGAAGGGATTCATTCAAACACTTAGTTGCTACTTTGATAAAGATGTTATCATCAGGAAACACAATTTCCTCCTCTATTGGTTAAGGATTAGTGTTACTACATTCTCTTCTTTCCATTCCCTTCTAAAGGTTTAAACCAACCATTAATTTTCAACATTAAGCCAAATTAAATGTCATTCAAACATACAATATGAAATGTAAAACTATTTATGTCCTTAGGTATTCTAATCTAGACTCTGATACCAAAACTGTCACGCCTTGGATCTCATGACTCGAGGGGTGAGTGAATAACATACATATCATGCATAAAGTAACCATTCCTCGGATTAGAGAAATAAGGCAACCCTGGAGCGACATCCACACAAGATAATAACCTAACATAACATAAACTAAGCCTCAGCTATTGACAGGCTATCATGCTCCAACATATCCCATGATAAAAGTAATACACAAAGATAGGCCTTATGGCCTTTACAACCTATCAAATAAATCCATAAATTTAAAAATAATATTACAATCCTAAATGAAATTTAACTTAATGACCGACCCTAAATTGTGTTTCAGGGTTCTACCTCTCAAGTGCAAGAGGGCAGTCGTAGTTTTAAAACTCGGTGAGTCCGAGGTCGAATTCACAAGGAGCCTAATGGTATTTAGTTTCTAGGATGTGAAAGGAATTCTAAAAACTAAAGGAAAGCAAGTTTGGAAATTCAAGTTTACTAAGTTCTAAAGTTCAATAAAATTAAAGATGAATTCGATTTCAATTAATTACAATTAAAGTAAATAGGAAAATCTGAATTTCAAGAGGACTTAAGCTAAATAGAGAAAAATTAAAATAAAATTAATAAAGCAATTATAACTAAACTAAGTTGGATTTTAATTCAATAGGAATAAAGATCTTGATCCAACGTCAAGTCCGGGTAGTTCACTACTTTGCCTTGGGGTGTGTTTGTTTGAAGAACAGGGTTTAATTTGAAAAGTTTTGAAAATGTTATAATCAAAGTTCAGTACCAGTGATCTCAAGCGGATATGGTTAAAGACCTTTGTTTCCTAGAGTTTCTCAATTAAACACCAAAATATTAATAAAAATCTGATTTTTAATTCTATTCAAAAGTATTTGATGATTGGTTACGAAAATCCATACCAGTGATCTCACACGGATTTGGTTAAGGATTTTTGTATTCGAATGTTTTCGAAATAGAAAAAAAATAGATTTGTGAAAGGTAAATCCCTTCGCGAAGGGTTTTGAAACCTACGCGAAGGGTTTCGCAACCTACGCGAAGGGTTTCGCAACCTACGCGAAAGGTCTCGAAACCTACGCGAAGGGTTTCGAAATCTACGCGAAGGGACTACGAACACCCCAAGGCTTTTCGTGAACTACCCTTTCTTGATTCGTTGAATCAAGATTAGGGTTTTACGCTAAAACTACTTTAAGCATCTTAAAAACAATCAAATAGCATTCAATCATATGAAAAGAGAATTGAAACAAGCAAAACATGATATTACGAAACAAATCGAAATAAAACGAAATAGATTAAAGTGCAACTTACAACATAAAGCGAATGTAAAAGACGAGGTGAAGAATCACTGCAAAGACAACGATGAAAGCTCCAACGAAAACCATGAATCCACGCATCCAAGTTTAAAAACTAATCTAAAAACTCTCAAAATTCAATTCTAACTCTCAATTGAAGGTGCAAAAATCAAAAAGGGCTTCCTCCTCTTCTTGGCCGTGCAAAAGCTCTTTATATAGATGCCAAGAAACCCTAAAAGAAGTGCTTCAATTCTTGAATTTCGGATACACGGTGGTCCCGACCGTCTAATCTGGGGGTCAGGACCACAGAAAGCTTTCTTCTCAAATCCTATACACTGTGGTCCCGACCACTAGATGGACGGTCCCGACCCCCAAGTATCTTGATTTCTTGCTTTTCTTCTTCCTTTAGGTTGAGTCTTTGGGCTAGTCTTGGCCATCCAAGGAGGGTTTGAACCATGACATTTCTTTCGTTTTCTCGGCCATTTCCATAGCTATAAACTTCGACATCCTTGCCCTTTTCTCTGCAAATAAACAATAAAAGTATAAGTAATACAATAACACTAAAACTTCAACTTTAATTATTTAAATGCATGAATAAGTGTTGAGTTAGGGAGTTTGTAATTACACTTTGCAAGTGTAATTACACCCCCCAACTTGAATATTGCTAGTCCCTAGCAATGCTCTTTATTAAAATGAAATGCATGATGTTCTTTATTAAAATAAGATGCAACTACTATCCTATTTCTCTTTTCGTTGGAAACATGGCTACACTTAGCTACGTGTAGCAAGCCCTTTAAACCCCTAGGTTCCCCCTAGTGGACGAGTAAGGTCTCGTGAGGGTTTGCAGTGAATATACCCACAAAATTCTATGGAATGGTCTCAAAGTGTCAAAAAGTGATCCGAATCTAAGATGAATTAAGTTCAAGCTCAATAAGTTACAAAATCTACATATCATGTGTAATTTCCAAGTGCTAAGCATAATGCTTGGACTATTAAAGTAGAAGGAGCATGTGTGCAAAATTGTTTCATTCATTCAACAAGGTCTCAAGAGCATAACTGGAACTAAGTTTTGACTTCAAAAGCTCACAGGATTCCACTCATAGAAAGAAATTCACTCATTCAAGGGTTCACACATTCCTATTAGCATAAAATGCTATCCTAGTTGCACATGACTCCATAATATATGAATGAATTAAAATGAAACTCAAAGTGGACAGCTCCTAACCATGTTTCAATGCATATGTAAAAATCACATCACATAACCTACACAATGCCACTACATGCACAATACAAGAGTTGCTTGCTTAGAATCCACTAGGTCTTTGTTTTGGTTGTAACTTGGCCAGGGGTAATGGTTAACAATGGAAGATATGGAAATCAAAGCACATGTCTTGGGATAAAGATGTTCAAGTGCACACAAGTCCCAAACTACCCATTTCCTTTCCAACCCCAAGAAGGACTACAATAAGAAGCTTATTCACTAACTTACAAACTACTCATGGGACATTTTCAATAATTATAATATAAAGCACAAGTCCCAAAATTACATAAGCAAGAATGAATGACAGACTTTCTTTTTTTCTTTTTTTTTTTCTTTTTTTTTCTTTTTTTTTTCTTTTTTTTTTTCTTTTTGAAATAATGAAATAAACATAAGCTAAATTCTCCACCTAATATTCCCTCTCAATATGCTCTCAAAAGTTTCAATTCCCAAACCCCACTTACATCACTAACATTGAGGCACTTTTCATAACCCAAAACATGTGAGGGTAAGGCTTAAAAGTGTGTGAACAAGGTTATAGGATAATATATGAGGTGGGAGCCAAGAAAAAAATATATATAAATATCACACACTTTATTAAAAGGCTTCAAGTTGGTTCCTAGGGTAATTCATAACCAAGAAAGGACAAAAAGGCTCAAAATGACAAAGAAAGCCTAGCATCATTTTCAAAACTTGCAACAACTCATAATGTGCTACATAGATACTCATGTAAGTGTTTGTGATGCAATCGATGCAATGAAATCCAAGGTGAAGAGTAAAAGAAATGTAAGCATGTGCAACCCCTCAAGAAAAGAATATAAGGCTCAAAAGCTCACCATAAAAGGGTGTAAGTCTCTACCTAGTCCAAAGATGCTCAAGTAACTAATATCAAATAAAATCTACTCCTAAGCACATAAACTTTCCACCATGATAGTCCAAAAATGCACAAAGTTATCACACACTCCACTTGAATTATGTTTCCTATTAAGGCTTAAATAGAATTCACTTTTTACTATCTCACTCAACTCCACAATCAACCAAACCATAAAAGGGGTAACATGTAGGTATAAATGTGCTAAGTCATGTATTTAAGCTAAAAATTGTTCAAATTTTGAAAAATTTGACAATTTTAGCACAAAGTGTCATCATGCGAACTCTACCCCCCAACCTAAACTAAACATTGTCCTCAATGTGAAAACTATAATGCATAAGTGAGTCTATAGTGTGCAAAGTGAGCATGATGATGAGAATGAAATAATAGCCACAAAAGGCACAAATAAGAACATAGACAAGTTAAACCAAGCATGCACCCATTATTCAAGCCCCTTAAGGCATCACCCAAAATGCCCCCAACGTAGATTCTACAGCACTCCCAACAACAACTAGTATGTATAATGGAGTACCAAAACTGAAAGTGCAAGATTAAATAAAAAGGGAGATGAAGGGTATTACCTCAAGTGCTTCCTTATTTGAAGAAAACAAAAGAAACTATTCAAAAGAAAAGGTTAAACATAAAATGAAATGAAAATAAGACAAGAAAAATGGTTAGTACAAGAGAAAAAATGAAAATAAAAAGAAGAAAATAAATGAAGAGAATCAAACTAAAAAGAACTATGAAAATAAGAAAGTGAAAAAAAGAAAAAGAAAAAAAAATCTAATCTACTATTATATAATTAAAACTAAATTCTAATCTCATTCTAATTGAAGGATGGGGGATCCAAAAGATCCCAAATTTCAATTTCGGCCACAAAGTTTTCTAAATATGGTTTGAGGCGATGTCCATTAACTTTGAAGGTGGTGTTATTACGTGGGTTATGAACCTCACACACACCATGTTCGGAGATGGAAAGTATAGTAAAAGGACCGTACCACCTTGATTGGAGCTTGCCCGGGAAGAGATGCAAACGAGAGTTGTATAGCAAGACGTTTTGGCCTATATGAAAGGATTTTCTAGAAATGTGTTTGTCATGTAAATCTTTCATTCTTGCCTTGGCGATCTTTGCATTCTCAAAAGCATCATTACACAATTCCTCAAGTTCATTCAATTGGAGCTTTCGTAAAACACCGGCATCATCCAAATTCTCATTGCAGTGCCTAATCGCCCAATAAGCTCTATGCTCCATTTCCACAAGTAAGTGACAAGCCTTGCCAAAGACAAGGCGATAGGGAGACATACCCAGAATAGTCTTATACGCCGTTCTATATGCCCATAATGCGTCGATAAGACGTAGAGACCAATTTTTACGTGTCGGGTTAACAGTTTTCTCTAAGATTCCCTTAATCTCCCTATTCGCTAATTCGACTTGGCCACTATTTTGAGGATGATACGTAGTACCTACTTTATGGGTCACACCATAACACCATAACTCCGTAGCAATACACCTACAGGCTGATTACAAAAATGTTTGCCTTGGTCACTAATAATAGCTCGAGGCATCCCAAAACGCGAAAAGATATACTCCTTTAAGAATTTTATCACTACCCAATGATCATTGGTACGAGTTGCTATGGCCTCCACCCATTTAGAAACATAATCAATGGCCACCAGTATGTACTCATAACCAAAAGATGCAGGGAATGGTCCCATAAAATCAATCCCCCAGCAATCAAAAATCTCCAAAACGATTATGGGGTTTTGAGGCATCTCATTACGCTTGGTTAGAGCTCCCAACCGTTGACATCGATCACACTGAAGGCAATAATCATGAACATCCTCAAACAATGAGGGCCAATAAAATCCGCTCTGGAGGATCTTAGCGGCTTTTTTCTTTGAGGAGAAGTGACCTCCACACGCTAGAGAATGACAAAACTCAATGACCCTATGGACCTCACTCTCGGGAATGCAATGCCTCATAATCTGATCAGGGCAATATTTGTAGAGATATGGTTCGTCCCAAAAGAAACTACGCACTTTTCGTAAGAATTTACCTTTATCGACTTTGGTCCAATGGGAGGGCATCTGTCCGATCACTAAGAAGTTCGCAATGTCTACATACCAAGGAGGTTGGACCAATGGGTTGGTGCTAACATGCATGAGGTGTTCATCAGGGAATTGCTCATTGATTGGTATGTCACTAGAGTTGGACGCATGTTGGGGTAGTCTAGACAAATGGTCAGCTACCACATTTTCAACTCCTTTCTTGTCCTTGATCTCCAAATCAAACTCTTGGAGAAGGAGTATCCACCTAATCAAACGAGGTTTGGTCTCTTGTTTTGAGAGGAGGTATTTCAAAGCCGTATGGTCCGTGAACACTGTGACACGGGAACCTACCAAATATGACCTAAACTTATCAAGGGCAAACACTACCGCTAGAAGCTCTTTCTCAGTGGTGGTATAATTAATTTGAGCTTCATTTAGAGTCTTGCTAGCGTAGTAAATGACATGGGGTTTCCCCTCTTTTCTTTGCCCTAAAACTGCACCCACTGCAAAATCACTGGCATCACATATAAGCTCGAATGGTAGGGACCAATCTGGGCTTTGAATAATAGGTGCGGTGGTGAGCAACTGTTTAAGCCGGTCAAATGCCTCTTGGCATGATATTGTCCATTCAAATGGAACATCATTGGACAACAATGAGCAAAGAGGACGGGCTAGAGAGCTGAAGGATTGAATGAATCTCCGGTAGAAACCAGCATGTCCAAGAAATGATCTAACATCCTTCACACATCGAGGGGTAGGTAAATTTTGAATGATATCCACTTTTGCTTTATCTACCTCTATCCCACGACATGACACTATGTGCCCTAAAACAATCCCCTGTTGTACCATAAAGTGGCACTTTTCCCAATTTAACACTAAATTGCTCTCCTCACATCGCACTAGCACCTTCTCAAGATTGATCAAGCACTCATCAAATGTGTCTCCATAGATGAAGAAATCATCCATAAATACCTCCAAGAATCTCTCGACCATATCACTAAAAATACTTATTACACACCTTTGAAAAGTCGCAGGTGCATTGCATAGCCCAAATGGCATGCGTCTATACGCAAAAGTGCCAAAGGGGCAAGTGAAGGTAGTCTTCTCTTGATCTTCTAGTGCTATCTCCACTTGATTGTACCCAGAATACCCATCTAGAAAACAATAGAAAGATTTACCCGCAACTCTCTCAAGCACTTGGTCTAGGAAGAGAAGTGGGAAATGGTCTTTCCGGGTCACTGCGTTCAAACGCCTATAATCAATGCACATACGCCACTCAGTTTGGGTGCGTTGTGGCACTAACTCTCGTTTCTCATTTTCAACAACAGTGACACCGGATTTCTTAGGAACTACTTGAGTGGGACTCACCCACTTCGAGTCAGAGATGGGGTAAATGATACCCGCATCAAGCAACTTAAGTACCTCCCCTTTCACAACCTCTTTCATATTGGGGTTTAGCCTTCGTTGCATTTGTCTCACCGGTTTAGCGTCATCTTCAAGATATATATGATGAGAACATACTAATGGGCTAATACCTCGAAGATCTGCTATAGTCCACCCTAAAGCCTGACGATGGGCTTTCAACACTCCCAGCAACCTCTCTTCTTGTGCTCTTTCTAAACTCGCAGACACTACCATTGAAAATGTCTCTCCCTCTCCCAGAAATGCGTACTTGAGTTCACTTGGTAAGGGTTTCCTAGAAGGACATGGAGGACATTCCATTGAAGGCTTAGGCTTTATCTCAGATGGCCCTATAGGTTCAAATGTTGGTATCCAACCACTAACTACCATAATCTCATCCCCAGCACCTATAAACTCTCCAATCTCCTTAAAATTTTTTCCATCTAACATTTCACAATTCTCACTCCTTGCTAAGGCACGCTCTAAGGGGTCCTCAAAGTAAGTCTACTCAAAATACTCCTCACTCAAAGTATAGATCACATCCACCTCCCTAATATCCTCACATTCTCCTATTTGCTTCCCTACCCTAAAAATATTCATTTCCATGGTCATATTTCCAAAAGAAAGTTTCATGACCCCACTCTTACAATTGATCACAGCATTGGATGTAGCAAGGAAGAGTCTACCCAAGATGACCAGAATAGATTGGGTAGGGTTAAGAACTGGTTGGGTATCCAATACGATAAAATCCACTGGGAAGTAGAACTTGTCTACTTGAACTAATACGTCTTCCACCACACCTCTGGGCATCTTGACCGAACGGTCAGCTAACTGTAAGGTCACTCTGGTGGGTTTCAGCTCACCTAGGCCTAGTTGTTGGTAAACAGTATAGGGCAAAAGGTTGACACTCGCACCTAGGTCAAGCAAAGCTCTATCAACAATGTGGTTTCCTATGATGCATGAAATAGTTGGACACCCAAGATCTTTATATTTAGGAGGTGTGTCACGTTGGAGTATAGCACTCACTTGTTCTGTCAAGAAAGCTTTCTCCTTGACATTGAGCTTCCTCTTCACGGTGCACATATCCTTGAGAAATCTAGCATAGGAAGGATTTTTCTTAATGGCTTCAAGTAATGGGATGTTGATTCTCACTTGTTTGAAAGTCTCGTAAATTTCAGAATTCAACGTCTCATTCTTGCCCTTTGCTAGTCTCTGGGGAAAAGGTGGTCTAGGCATATACTCAATAGGGTGGTCAATTGGCCTAACCACAGGTCCCTCACTAGGTTCCTCTTCATTCTCTTTTTCAGTTTCTCCATTCTCTCTCTCTCATCCTCTACTCTCCCTTTCCTTTTTTCTTTTTCCTCTCCATCACTCACTTTTTCAACCCCCTCACCAGCTTTTGGTTCTATCTTCTCACTCGTGGCATTGACTCTAGGATCAGTGGGTTTTTGAATAATTTTACCACTCCGTACAGTGGTAACAGCTTGAACATGCTCATGTGGGGTGGTACCCGAGGTTGAGGACTTAGTCATGTTTGCCTGCCCTTTTGGGTTAGGAAACGGTTGTGCAGGAAGTTTGCCACTTTAAGTGGTGCTTATGGCCTGAGTTAACTTAGAAACTTGGCCCCTAATATCATCTATGGACCTAGCCAAGTTATCATTGATCAACGTTTGATGTTGCATAAATTGTTGAACAGATTCCTCAAAGGATCTCTTCTGGGGAGGTTGGTATGCAATAGGATTGGGTTGTTGATATTGGGGTGGTGGTAAAAAGGGTTGGAATGGTTGGCTTTGATTATTGTTTTTCCACCCAAAGCCTGGAGGATTTTTCCATCCCTGAGGGTAAGCATTGGGGTGTTGATTTCCCCCTTGATACTTAACATTCCCACCTTGTGAATAAGGAATGTTACCCTGACCTCTATTTTGGAATGGTTGGTTCTGTGTGTTATTAGCATACACATTCCCATAAGTTACTTCCTTAAGTAAAGGAAGCTCTGGACATGAATTGGGATCATGTCCTACTTGGTCACATGCCCTACACACCACTTGTACTTCCACCAACTTTTCTTTGTTCTTAAGTTCAAGGGAATCTAACTTATGTTGTAATGCAGATATTCTAGCACTTAGATCATCCCTCTCACTTAACATCAACGAACCACTAGATGTGGGATTCCTATGCTCTAAAGAAGAAGGTGGTCCTATTTCCTAATCATTAGAATCCTCGGCCACCATATCAAAGAATTCCATCGCCTCTTCCGCAGTCTTATCGAATAGGGTATCATTACACATGGTAGAAACTAATTGCTTAAGACTGGGAGTTAGGGATTCGTGGAAGATGCTGACTAACCTCCATGATTCATAACCATGGTGAGGACAAGCCATCAAGAGGTCCTTAAACCTTTCCCAGGCTCGACAGAAATTCTCATTAGGTTTGCAAGAGAAAGTGGTAATCTGTCTCCTATAGTACTGAGTTTTCTGAGTTGGGAAATATTTCTTAAGAAACTCAGTTTGCATTTCACGCCATGTTCCAATAGAACGTGGACGAAGGGAATTAAGCCAGAACTTGGCTTTGTCCTTTAGAAAAAAAGGAAAGAGTTGAAGACGCACTACTTCCTCATTGACATTATGATCTATACACGTGTTGCTCACTTCCTCGAACTCCCTAAGATGGTTATAGGGATTTTCAGAGTCAAGGCCATGGAAAGTAGGAAGAAGTTGGATAATTCCTGGCCTAAGGTTGAAGTTCCCCCTATTTAATGGTAAGACTATGCATGATGGGGTGGTTTGTCTAGCGGGGTTAAGATGATCTTTTATAGGAATATAACCCAGAATTTCTTGGGGCTCATTATCCCCATACACACTCCCTTCCCCTCTTACTTCAGCCATTGAGTGAAAGGAGGATGTGGTAAGTGAAACGGTGGAAAGTAAGGTTGGTGAAAAAAGTTCAGGAAGGTATGAAGGATCTCCTAGTTCAGATTCAGCTACGACTACCTTACCTGATCTTAATAGCATATAAGTAGAAAGTCTCTAAAAAAAAATTTTAAGTTCAAATTTTTTTTTAAAAACGATTTTTTTTTTTGAAAAATAAATTAACTGAAAAGTTTGAAAACAACCTAAAAACTAAAATTTGGCTCCCCGGCAACGGCGCCAAAAACTTGACCGACCCTAAATTGTGTTTCGGGGTTCTACCTCTCAAGTGCAAGAGGGCAGTCGTAGTTTTAAAACTCGGTGAGTCCGAGGTCGAATTCACAGGGAGCCTAATGGTATTTAGTTTCTAGGATGTGAAAGGAATTCTAAAAACTAAAGGAAAGCAAGTTTGGAAATTCAAGTTTACTAAGTTCTAAAGTTCAATAAAATTAAAGATGAATTCGATTTCAATTAATTACGATTAAAGTAAATAGGAAAATCTGAATTTCAAGAGGACTTAAGCTAAATAGCGAAAAATTAAAATAAAATTAATAAAGCAATTATAACTAAACTAAGTTGGATTTTAATTCAATAGGAATAAAGATCTTGATCCAACGTCAAGTCCGGGTAGTTCACTACTTTGCCTTGGGGTGTGTTTGTTTGAAGAACAGGGTTTAATTTGAAAAGTTTTGAAAATGTTATAATCAAAGGTCAGTACCAGTGATCTCAAGCGGATATGGTTAAAGACCTTTGTTTCCTAGAGTTTCTCAATTAAACACCAAAATATTAATAAAAATCTGATTTTTAATTCTATTCAAAAGTATTTGATGATTGGTTACGAAAATCCATACCAGTGATCTCACACGGATTTGGTTAAGGATTTTTGTATTCGAATGTTTTCGAAATAGAAAAAAAATAGATTTGTGAAAGGTAAATCCCTTCGCGAAAGGTTTCGCAACCTACGCAAAGGGTTTCGTAACCTACGCGAAGGGTCTCGAAACCTACGCGAAGGGTTTCGCAACCTACGCGAAGGGTCTTGAAACCTATGCAAAGGGTTTCGCAACCTACGCGAAGGGACTACGAACACCCCAAGGCTTTTCGTGAACTACCCTTTCTTGATTCGTTGAATCAAGATTAGGGTTTTACGCTAAAACTACTTTAAGTATCTTAAAAACAATCAAATAGCATTCAATCATATGAAAAGAGAATTGAAACAAGCAAAACATGATATTACGAAACAAATCAAAATAAAACGAAATAGATTAAAGTGCAACTTACAACATAAAGCGAATGTAAAAGACGAGGTGAAGAATCACTGCAAAGACAACGATGAAAGCTCCAACGAAAACCATGAATCCACGCATCCAAGTTTAAAAACTATTCTAAAAACTCTCAAAATTCTATTCTAACTCTCAATTGAAGGTGCAAAAATAAAAAAGGGCTTCCTCCTCTTCTTGGCCGTGCAAAAGCTCTTTATATAGATGCCAAGAAACCCTAAAAGAAGTGCTTCAATTCTTGAATTTCGGATACACAGTGGTCCCGACCGTCTAATCTGGGGGTCAGGACCACAGAAAGCTTTCTTCTCAAATCCTATACACTGTGGTCCCGACCATTAGATGAACGGTCCCGACCCCCAAGTATCTTGATTTCTTGCTTTTCTTCCTCCTTTAGGTTGAGTCTTTGGGCTAGTCTTGACCATCCAAGGTGGGGTTTGAACCATGACATTTCTTTCGTTTTCTCAGCCATTTCCATAGCTATAAACTTCGACATCCTTGCCCTTTTCTCTGCAAATAAACAATAAAAGTATAAGTAATACAATAACACTAAAACTTCAACTTTAATTATTTAAATGCATGAATAAGTGTTGAGTTAGGGAGTTTGTAATTACACTTTTCAAGTGTAATCACTTAAATAAATAAAAAATGCAATGCCGACCACATCTAATGCACTTCTAAGCCCACCAAATGCCTACCTAGTTCTTAGGATCTACTCCTACAATATAATCTGTCGGAACATGAGCACAACCTAATTCTTAGGATCTGCTCCTGCAATATAATTTGTAGGAACATGAGCAGTAGTTCACTTGTGCTTATAAAGTATCATAAAAACATATATAATATGTAAAGTAATAATGTAAAACAATGCTAACATTTATAATTCAATATATTCACATCTCAACATAACCAGGCAACATCATTAAACAAAACCCAAATCGTCGTGCATATAAGCATTATAATTTCAATATCAAAATAGACCTTATATAAACACACGTCATAATTACTGTCACAAATCTCATCTTTTTATTCAATTATCACTCACTTTAGTAACCATTTTCATAATGATTCTTATTTATTCACTATTCTTACTTTAATTATGAGGGTCGGCACAATTAACGTCGTCATTAAAGGCCACGATTAGCCTTAGTTCACATCATCGTTAAAGGCCACGATTAGCCTTATTTTATGTTGTCGTAAGAGGCCACGATTAGCCTTAATTTACATCATCATTAGGGGCCACAATTTGCCACATCACACGTCATGTTTTAGGCTACTAACTTCCTGGCATAAATACTAATTCCTGTGCAGGTTTTAGGTTTTTCAACCCTAGGGTAATCTCTATATCCTTCCTATTTTCTTATACCCACCACTCCCATGCCATAATATCAATCTCAGTGTTACTATATTACATTCACAGTTCTTTTAATCAATGTCATACTTTCACGATCTCAAAACTTTCAAACAACACATATATACATTCTAATCAACTATAATACTTATCATCTCCTTCTCTTTCCACATCTTTTATTCAGAGCTTACTCAATTATCATCACTTGTCAACAAGAGTTTTAACATGACAAGTCTATCATATTATTCATACAACCTCAATTCACAACTTAATAAAAATTAATTTCATTTTAAATCATTAAACACTTTTTCGTGATCACAAAACTAACATGCTAGATAAATTAGAGTGTCATGCAAAATATAACTACTAAAACCTTTATATATCTATGGTGGAAGAACCAAATAAAACTAAGTCCAAAATTTGCACAAGGGTTAGTAGGCGCCCAACTGTGACTCCTCATATACGCCCATGCTGGCGGGCACCCAATAGGTAAATTTCATGTGCGCCTAAGATGCCGTGTGCACAATAGAAAAATCCCTCGTGTGCCCAAGATGGTGGGCGCCCAACAAGGAACTTTCATGTGTGCCTAAGGAATCTGGACAGATTACAGGTTTGATGCTCTGTTTTCTGCTCTCTCGTGGCTATCCACTTGGGACCTCAAATTGACTTAGTTTTGAACAAAATTCTTGAATTTTCTTATTTCCAATATTATCACAAAACTTATAGGTATCAAATGGAGCAAACAATTTCTGTTTTCA
The DNA here is from genome assembly GCA_019916065.1 of Vitellaria paradoxa. Lineage (NCBI taxonomy): Eukaryota > Viridiplantae > Streptophyta > Magnoliopsida > Ericales > Sapotaceae > Vitellaria > Vitellaria paradoxa. Next base: position 19,141,280 of record CM034241.1, on the reverse strand, counting down.
TCAGTTATGGATCCAAGTATGGATTAAATTTTATTTTCTTCACTATAGGCATATACATACATTATACATATATATAACTCCCATTGTCTTCTACTGATTTCATCTAAAACTTAAGATAGTTATACTAATATTATTCTAATCTTCTCTACACATCATATAGGTTAGTAAAAGGCATTAAATCCCTACTTCAAGTGAAGAAACGAAGGAAATAGTGAGCTTGAGCAAAGTCTGTAGCTTCACCAGCAAACTCGAAAAAATTCAAGTAGATCGTATATCCAAACCATTAATCCTAGCAACAAACTGATTAAATACATAAGCTCAATATAGGTTTGATTTCATTTCTACAAAGTTAATTTGAATTTGGTTAAGGTTTGAGCCACTTACCAAACCTCAGTTTCCTTTTACTCTTCCTGGTTCTTTTTTTCTTTTCTTCGACCGAAACTCTCTCTCTCTCTCTCTCCACCATTACACATACATGTACACTTATATGCTTGGAGGCCAAGCATTTTACAGTAGGCTACCTCCCCTCTCTTGCAATCCTTCCATTGTCACAGCTTGAAAAGGCTAAGTTGGAAAGACCAAGTGCAAATCAAACTGTCATCATAGTAGCTGACCTCAGCAGTGGCTCGGGCACCTGACCCATTCTTAGGCATATGCCCATGAGAGTTTCATGTTGTGCACCCAAGACTCCTCTCCCTTGGCCAAATGGGTAACTCTTGCATTCTTAAGCCTAGTATATTTTATAAGCACAATAAAGCCTAAAATTTTCAAATTCATCACAACTAATACTATCTATATTCCATTCCACCATAACTATTTCCAAAATTTACTTTATTATAAAAATAGAAATTTTTAGGCTATCACATCAACTCTAATGCCATTTCCATCTCACTGTCCCCCCTCCTACTTCCCTTTCTCATGCCACCCCAAATCCCTAAACCCACTCTCCAATTTCCGTTCTTCTTCAATTTCCACCCCTGTCCCGCCACCTAATATAGCTTGGCCAACCAAATTCGATGCTTTGAAAACATGATTTGATGTAAGGACAAATAACAAAGACGAGTCACAGAGAAAGATTTTGGAGAATTTTCACTAGACAAAGCGAGAATCAGAGTCAACTAGGAAACCCATTTAGACTACTTTGATGTAGATGAATTTGAACCGCAATGGTGTCAGAAGAGAAAGGAGGAGAGAGCAAGGAGCCGTGAGGCCGGCAATGACTAGGGTTTTATTAATGCCTATATAAGCACCCCATATCATGTGAATGGGGTGAGAGAGATTGTACTGTATGGATGATGGCAATTGGATTAAGAAGTGCCTAGGAGGTAGAGAAAAATTGATTTTGAGAGGAAGCTGCATCAAGTGGGATGCAGAGCGCAGAGATTAGGAACATTGTAAAACGACACTCGAATATATAGAGAGGGTTGAGCTATCTATAACTACAAGAAAGGGTTTTAATGACTATTTAGAAGGGGGTTTTTCTAAAGTTCATACTTTAATTCAAATTTTGAAATAGTTGAAAAAAAAATAAAAAAAAAATTGAATTTTGGAGGTTTGGATTTGACTGTAAGTAGTTAAAGATCGAGGAGGCTAGTCATTGTTGTAGCGATGAGCAAGTCATCTATAGGCATAGGGTTAAGAAAAGTTCATAGGGTTACTTCATATTTATTTTTGTTTATATTTAAATATTTTAAAATAAAATAAAATTGTATTAATTTTATATTATGTTAAATTTATAATTTCTTTCTGTTAAGGCTAAAATTGTAATTGGCAAATCCATGGCCAAAGAAAGTGTTTTGCAATATCTAGACTTAGTGTAGGCTAAGGCACTGGAGTCTTGAATCAAGAAGAAGTGAAAATGCCTCAAGAAAGCTGTGTTTGCATGCTATTAGAAGTCTGTGAAAAGCCAAATAGAGCCAGAGCACTATAATGCAGTAAGACCGTAAGATGGCCACAGTTAGGCGCGTGAAAATCCAGAGAGTAGAACTTTAAGAATTTGCCGTGCGGGAAGTCCTCTCTAAGTCATAGGATGGCTGCGGGATGACCGTGGGTGCGCCCTTCTTGTGAGGAACAATATTCAGTCTATTTTTCTTTTGAACCCTAACTGCCTCAGTTTGTCTATATATATCATCTGGTGAAAAAAAGTTTGGAAAAAATAAGAAGAAAATAAAGGAAAAATGAAAGAAATATAAATTTTCAAATGCATATTAATTGAGTGATTAGAATATATATATATATATATATATGAAAATGTAAAGCATTCATTAATAAAAAATTAGTATTCTAATTTAATTATTTTTAATTTTTTGATTTCTATATGTTTTTTCTTATCATTTTCAATACAAACAACACAAACCAAACACAAGTAATTTTAAATTCTCTTTTCATTTTCCTCTCTAAATCCCCAATCTAATGATTTTGAGGAAAAAAAAATGAAAGAATAGCAAAAATAAAAAGGAAAAGGCAAATGAAATATTGAATATACAAAATATATAATTTTATTTGAGTAAATTAAAAAAATATAAAATATAAATGACATTTATTGATAAATTATTTTTAACCTAATTATTTTAAATTCTTAAATCCCATATTTTTCTGCCTTTTCTATCACAAATCAAATATGAAGATTAATTTTTCTCAAAAACAAAGCTTCAATTGAAAGGCTTAACACCCAATTAGAGCTAACAAATGAGGATTTGGGTTGGGTCATAAACAAGTTTTAATTAAACAAGTTGAACCCAATTATACCAATTAATAATGGATTATTATTGGGGTTTACATACGGGTTATATCAAACTTGTGAACCTAATTATATCTATTTAATAATGTTTTAGTTTTTTAATTAATATTTGATTTGGTAATACGACATTTAGTTGATTAAAATTTTTGAAATATTAAGGTCTCGCTTGGTAATTTTTATATTTATTGTTTTTCTGTTTATATTTATTGACTTTTAAAGAGGCAAAAAGAACTTGTTTACTAAGTCTAATTTTATTTTTTTATTTCTAAGAAAATAAAATGTTAAACAAAAAAATGTAAAAAGAAAAATATTTTCACTCTATTTTTTTGTCATAATGTTAACGTTTTGACCATTTTTGTTGCATCACATTAAAATGAATTATTTTATTCAAATATTTTATTAAAGTAAAATTATTTTTAATAAATAATGTTACTAAATTAAATTAATTTAGCTAATTTAAAAAATAAATAATATAATTAAATTAATTAAATTAAAATAAATAGTTAGTATTAATTTAATTTAATTTCATTAATGTGAAAAAATAATTATAATTAAATTAATATGAAATATATTTTATTAAATTACTCCTAATAAATAATTAACTAGTTAATTAAATTAAATCAAATAATAACTATTAATTCAATTATTTAATTTAATTTAATTTAATATATTTAAGAAATTAATATGAAGTACATTTTATTAAATTATTTTTAATTAAATAATATAATTTTATTATATTTAGTACATTTTATTTTTATTGACTTAAATTATTTTTCATGAATAATGTACTTAAAATAATTTAATATATTTGGTTTAATTTAAATAATTATTAAATAAATATAAATATATTTTATTAAATTTAATTAACTTTGTAAAAAATTAATAAAATTTATTTTTTTTAAATAAAATATAATCTATTTCAGATAGGAATATATTATTGAATCCAATAAATATCAAACATTTGATACTGATTTATTGAAATTACTTACAACCAATATATATTTTAGCTAAGGCGTGATATAAGTTGATAAGTATAATAAATTAAGATAATAATAACAAAAATTATATAATTATCATGTGATTCAAAAATAATTTACTTACGTACTAATCATTTGTCTCTCTTTGTTTGTTTATGATGTTTATCTAAATATATTGGTTAAGAAGAGAATTTAAATAGATTTCGTTAAAAATATATATTTGAAATTATAATATGATGAATATAAATTATAATTTTAAATTCATAAAATTATATTTATAAATATTTTTTAGAACAAAGCATTCTATTTAACAAATATATTTAAAATTTAAAATAAATTCATAAAATTATATTTAATAAAAATATATTTTTGATAAGATTATAAAATTATCAATTAGTATTATAATTTTTATTTAGATTGAATTCTAATAATTAATGTAGGCATAATAATTTAAAAATTAACACACTAATCAAGTGTTCAATTAACAATGAAAGGGAACGCTTTTACACTACGTAAAATCTAACTCGTGCTATAGTTGTGATACGTGACTTTCAAAACTAAATATTGAAATATTATTTAAACATCTATCTTAATTTATAATTATCTAATAGAATTCTATTTAATTAAAAATTATAGTTAATTTAATTTTATTTAATAAGTTAAAATTTGTATCCTTATCTCTTTTATTGTCAATTAAATTCTAATTGATTGGTATGTTAATTTTTAGATTATTATGCTTGCACTGATTATTAGAATTTAATTTATAATCTTATTAAAAATAAAACTTTTATTAAATATAATTTTATGAATTTATTTTAAATTTTAAATATACAGTTTAGATATTAAAACAAGACTATAAAGTAATATGTGTTGCTAATTATTTTCAGAGATTTTCCCTTCAATTTTGTGTGGTTCAAACAAACAAAAGCCTTGAAAACTAATCAAGACGGAGGAACAATAAAGAAAAAAAAAAAGAATTATGAAAAATATAAACTAATCAAATAGCAAATATATCATCTAGGCAAGTAATAAATGAAAACAGATTACTCTAAAAGGCAATAATCAAATTGTAAATAATAGAAAATTAGGGCTTTAAAAAATTAAAAGAGTGCTCCAATTTTCTCAAACAATAAAGATAAAAATTAATAGGCATAAGAGAGAGAAAGAGAGAGAGAGAGATTTCTAAGAACAGAATAAATTAAAACAAACAACAAAATGTATAACATATCACCGACATACAAAAAGGAGATATCACTTTTTTTATTGGAACAAGAAGAATCAAAGCCCATTTTTTGAGCAAGAAAATAAATATTATCCAAAGTAGTGCGTATATTAAACTATATAAAATAAAATAGAAATAATCCTTTTCCTTAAAAAATCTAGAAACAAGAAATAGAAACTCAGAAAATCATTTTCCAAATGCCCAAGCAGACGTAGATATGTATATATAGAGACAAAGATATATATATATATACCATCAGAGGGAGAGAAAAAGTTTACGTAACCATATCAAAGGGTTTGGTATGAGCGTTTATCTCTGTGGAGGTGAACAGAGAACAATGGACCAATCTAACGGAAAGTCACCACAAAGTCCGCCTTGTCACTTTTGGCTTCAGATCCCCACGTTAAGTAACACCTTTGTGGCAGCAATCAGATAATAGCGTTGGCGCTTGTAGCAGCAGTAGTGTAGATGAAACCACCAATTGTTTCACTATTTTTCTTTTTTTAAAGTTCAAAATCCAAAACTAAGAGAGAAAGAGAGACCGCTCCAGATAAAAGTGCGAGTGAGGATGAGTGGATTCATTCGTTATAACTGTCAAGAGGGGACCGCATCTGTTGTACCGCACTCAAATTATTATGAAATTATTTGGGTAAATTATACATACTTTCGCAAAACATTTAAAAAATTATATTCAAACTCCTCAACATTTAAAAATTACACTTATTTCTTTTATTTTAAAAATGTTCTTAATATTATCCACTTTCCATTTAATTAACCGTTAGAACTTAATAAAAAATATCAAAGTAACAAAAATTTTATGTGCTTATTTTTATTTTACCCCTCCCCTTCTTACATATTCATTAGTTTTCTTTACAAGAATTTTCATTTTGTTTTTACTTATTTTTGATAATTTTAGTAAAGAAAACTGACAAGATGTGAGAAAGAGATGGCCAAAATAGAGAAAATGTCAAATCTTTTGGTTACTTTGACATTTTCTATTAAAATTTGATGGTTGATCTAATCAAATGGTATCATTATTAACAATATTTCAAAATAAAGAATATAAGTATAATTTTTAAATGTCAAAGGATCTAAGTGTAAGCACTCACATGTTGAGAGTAGGTAAGTGCAATTTATTCTTTTATAAAACAAAAAAATAACGAAAAAAATTGAATTTTTTTCCCATAGTATTATAAAATAATTTCCAATCTCCTACTTTCTCAAAAATAATTTCCAAACAATATCTTTCATAACATATCTATTTCTTGTGAGAAAATTAGATGCTAGATTTTCTTTACAAATTAAATAAATTAATTAACAATTTAAAAAGTCAACTGTAAAAGGATTGTTGGCAAAAAAAACCTCAAGTGTACAATTTTTCTTTTTTTTTCTCTTTTTCTTTTTTTTACTAGTGTAAAAAAAATGTGTTTGTACATGGACAAAAATGACTATTCGATAATTCTCCTACTCTTTAAAAAAATTTGGTTATACATATTTTTTTAATATTGCACTCACTAAAATTTTTCTTTTGACCCGATTACTCAATTATCATTACTTACATATATCGACTATCGATTAAAAATTACACTACATTTTAAGTTTACTCTCACCCACTATATTTTCTATATCTGTCATTGTGTATGTATATAATTTCCAATCTACTATTATTTTAAAAATAATTTACATAATACTATTTTGCCAAGTATAAAATAAAATGAAAATTTATTGTCATGTAGGATTTATTTAATAAAAAATTATCATTCTTAATTAAAATTGATATTTGAACATGTAGAAAAGTAAAAGAAAATTACACATTAAAACTTAAAAATTAAATAAAATTGTTTACCTATAACATTATTAAACAATCAAAGTTAAATTGAGACTTTTTATGCCGGAAATTTTTACATTGGAAGAAGAGTTGCTAATGCTAAAAATTTGCATTTAATTGATTCACTTTTTTTGAGAATTATTTTTAGCTCTATCTACATTGTTCTACTATTCTTGATATTTGAGGTGTTTTTTTTTTTTTTTGGTTTTTGGATCTAAGTCTTTCTTCTTATTTTTTTTTTAATATTTGTTATTTTATCTTATATAATTCATGCCCCTTCTTAACATATGTCCATAGTTGTTTGACCAAATACGTGTGCGTATAAATAAATTTTCAATAATTTGTTTCTATAGTTAACTTTTTTAATTTGACAATAAACTTGTTTAATTTATTAAAAACATGTGACATCCAACTTTCATGTTGGCAATATTATTTTTCAAAGAGCCATAAATTGAGAAATATTATTTTTCATAAGGGTATTATTATGACTAAACTCAAAAAAAATTATTTTAAAAATATGTTTTAAAGTGTTCTAAAAATTAATTTATAATTCAAGAAATGTGATTAATTATTATATCAAAAAATTAAAAAAAAATAAAAAATAATGTAAATATATAATTTAATTGTACATTAGAATGCAAAAAATAAATAAATAAATAAATAAAAGATGAAACTCAAATTTAATCTCAACACCGCTAAAAACATATTTTTTTATGGTCTCGTATATTTCTTTAGTCTTGATTTTTTAAAAAATGAAACGAAAAATAATATTACTAAGTATTTTAATAAATAAAATTAAAAAATATAAAATTGAAAGCAAAATCTAATAATAATTTCTATTATTTTTGTTTTTTATAAAGAAAGAGATTTACCTTTATTTAATTATAGAAGAAAAATAGGGATAAAGATAGAAATAGGACCCTTTTCGGTGAAAATTAGAATTTGATAGAAATGTACATGAAATAAGCTTCCAACGACATTTTTTTTTTCTTTTTGAAAACTTTCAATTTTTAGTTTTCAATTATCTTTTTATTTTATTTGAAAACTAAACATGAAACTGAAAACTCATTTTGTAAATTTATTTCTAGTTTTTTAAAAAATAAAAACTATTTTTAAAATTTTTAAAAATTATTGAAACATAAAAAGGATGTTTTCTCTGTTTGAAAAAACTTTTAATTTTTAATTTTCACATTCATTTTTTTTGAGTTCTTGGTTTTCAAGTAAAATAAAAACTGTTTTCAATTTTTTTTAAAACTATGAAAACATAAAAAATATGTTTTTCTCAAGTTCTCATTTTCATCATCTTCCACCTCCAGTACTATTATCACTGCCACCAGCATTTAAAATCATCTGCCAAACACATTATTTTTAACTATAAAATATTTAAAAATAGAAAATAAAAATTTAAAAATATTTAAAATAAAAATATTCTATGCAAATAAAATTAACAATTTTGTCTATTTTACTCTATTATCATTTTGTCTACACATAAATATTTTAATTTTTAAGTAGTTTTCAAAAATTTTTTAAATGATACGGTAATATAAGCAAAAATATACTTATGTTCATTGAAAGACTCATCAATTTATATATTTTTAATATATTTATTATTTTGTATTTATTAAAACACTTTCTCTATTTTTATTGCTTCATGTTAAAATGAATTATTTTATTTAGATATTTTATTAAACTAAAATTATTTTTAATAAATAATATAATAAAATTAGGTTACTTAATTAATTAATTTAATTTAATAAATTGTATGAGATATATTTTATTAAATTATTTTTAATAATTTAATATAATTAAAATGTATTAATTTAATTAACTAATTAAATCAATATGAAATATATTTACTTAAATTATTTTTAATAAATAATATAACTAAATTGTATTAATTTAATTTAATTAATTTAAAAATTAATTATTTTAATACATTATTTATTAAATATAATTTAATCAAATATATTTCATATAATTAGTTAATTTAATAAAACACAATGACTAGAGGTTAATGGTGATTGAAGATGGGCGACGGTTGACGGCGGTGGTGGTCAGAGATGGGTGGCGATTGGTAGCAAAGATGGTAGCCAGCCGGTGGTAGTGGTTGAAGGGGTGGTGGCTACCGATGGTTGGTGGTGGGTGGGAGTGACATGGGTGGTGGTGGCAACAGGCAGTGGTTGTTAGCAATGACCAGATGTTCGTGGGAGGGGGGGAGGCAGTGGTGGGAATGGTTGGAGGTGGAGGGAGACGGTGATCAGATGTGGGTGGTGGCTGGCAAATGATGGTGTTTAACGGTGGGTGATAATAATAAATAGTAATAATTGTGGAAGAAAATCAAAACTGAAAATGAAAACATGAGAAAATACAATTTTTATGTTTCATAATTTCTAAAAATTTTGAAAACAGTTTTCATGTTCAGTTTAAAAAAAAATGAAAGCAAAAATTAAAAATTAAAAACTAACAGTTTTATTCAATGGGACCTTAGTAATTAGCTTTTGAACTTCTTGTTAATTTGAAACTTTTACCGTTTATGATTTAAAAAAAAAATTTAAAATGTAAGAAAGTAAATTTAATTATTTCAAAAAATTTAGTCAGAAGTTGAGCAACTAGTTAGTTTCCCGAACATAACAAAAGAATTTTAAAACATTACAAAATTAAAGAAGTCTTTTTTTTTGGTCCCTAAGATAATATAAGTTTCTTTTACTAATTCAAATTACACTTAATTACCAAAAAAAAAAAAAGAAGGGTCTTTTTTTTTTTTTTAAAAACAAACCTACCTCAAAACAAAATTTTTCAAGAGCTCAAATGCAGCAAACTTGGAGATGATGTCAAGATGAAACCAAGCCAAACTTCTCCCGAGCTCCCGCATATAACTACGCCCATGCAACACACATACATAATACACTATCACAAGCCCGAGCATTGCGTGGGTATCCTCACAGCTCAAATATCTTGAAAATTAAATTTTATTATATTAATTAAAGAAAAGAGTTATAATAAATTTTAAAAAATTGATAACTTTTTTTATTAAAATCCTTATTATGTGTGATATTTGGTGGACTAATCTATAAATTTATAAATAAAGCCCACGGTGGTAATGCTTAGAAGGAGAAATAATTGATAAATCAAGACAATTGTTATCATTCTACTTTCTCTTAAATTATGATGTTATATTACTTCATATTACCAAAAAAAAATAAAAGATAAAGAAGAGTGATGAAAGAAAGGACACGTGTGATTTTTTTTACTAATAAAAAAATCATGACTAGAAACATTGTACATTGTATTTATATTGTTAAATATAATAAAGATGACATTATCTTATTAATAATAAAGACTAAACAAAAAGGTTACTTATCTAATTTTATTTTGTTTTTGGGATAAGAATGACTCATATGATTAAAATTACAAAATGACACGACAAAAAATGAATTTAAAAATGTAGTTGCAAAGGGTAATTATGATATTTTATTAATAGCATAATTGTTTGCGTTAAATACTAAATAGAGAATTAAAATTTTTACATTTAATGTGATCAAAACTTTGTTTCAAATTTTTTTACTTTATTGTTATCTTGTTTAATAGAGACGCATGAGAACTAAAAGAGAATAGCTAGAGAAATGTTAGCTTTTATATAGTTATGGAAAAAAAAAAAGAAAAATTTAAATTGCATCCCACCAACAAAAAAAAAAAAGTAAAAAACACTATTTTTTATTATAATGAAATGAAATTATAGAAATAACACAAAATAAAATGTATATAAAAATGTAATAGAAAGATATTTGTGACTTTTTGCTAATATGATGTGTGCATTAAATATGAAAGATATAGATTTTACATTTAATATAACGGGACTTTTTTTTTTAGGAGGAATTAGAGGGATGAAAAGAAGAAAGCGACTAGCTGTAAATTTGATTTTTTTTTTTTTTACTGTGACAATATTTTAAATTACCAAAAATTCAACACGCGTAGAAATTATGAAAGAAATGACTCGTGCAACATTTTGTTCATACAAAAATAATAAAAAATAAAATGGCAAGTTGTTACGTGTTAGCACACGGTATATATATTATTATATAAATGGAGATGACATTCTAATGTTAATATGATAGACTACGTAAATAAAGAGCTGATTTTCATTTGGAACAATGATAATTTTTATAAAATTTAAAAATAATACAAAGAAAAATATAAAAGTATAGAGAGGGATGGGATAAAAAGAGATAAAAGGCATGAGAAGAAAATAGATATGTTATAATTTACAAAGCAAATGGGCCTAAGAGAAAGAGAGGGATAGAAAAAGAGACACTAAGAAAAATTTTGAATTGTACTACTCCAACAAAAAATAAATAAATAATCATTTATGATGACGACATATGTAAAATTATAAAAATATGAAAAAATTAATTAAAATTGTAATATAATTTTTTTGTAGTTTTTGTTAGTTAGATGTATGTATTAACTATAAAAAAGAAAGAAATTTTACGTTTAAAATGAGAAGGCGCACATATTAATATGCGTTATATGTGTATATGCGTATATATATATTATAATATTGATGAATCCTTATATTAATATAAAAGATGCAATTGATACATATAAAAAAATGCACACTTGATTTTACTTAAGAGTAATAATGTCCTAAATGAAATTATGAAAAAGAAACATAGAAACAAAAAATATAACTAAAAAGGAATAAAAAGTAATTATAATTTTATATTAAAAAATAATTATATATATTAAATATGAAAAATAAAATGAAATTTTTATATTTAAAATGAAGAAGAATTGTCGAAAAGATGCAAGAAAGCGCGGAGAGAGAGAGAGACGGATATGAAAAAAAATGGGTAAAAAAATTGTGTGTGAGAGAGAGTAAAAACAAACTGAGTTTTTTTTTTTTTTTTTTTTTTCCTTGGGGCTGAGCTAGCTTGGCTCGAGTTCATTTTGTGACTAAAACGAATTCGAATCAAGTTTAATTTGTATTTCGTTTAACGCTAAAGTCAAGTTCAAATTTAGAAAAGTTTAACTTGAAAGTTCACAAACAGACTTCATAAATAATATATATATATTATGATATTTTTATATTTTTTTATAATATTTTATTTATTATATTTTAGACTAAAATAATCTTATTTTAATTTAATCTGACTATTTGTGAGTTGATATTAAACGACTCATTCCATTATCTTATATGTGTGCGTGTTGTACATATAAGACCTGCTCCGATACCATATGATATAAAACAGAAAGCAAAGGTTTGAAACGCTGAGAAATTGCTCTGTATTTATAATTGTCACACACGACATGCAAAATCTCACTAAAATCAAGATCTTTACAAGGAAAGGAAAAGCCTCTAACGATGGAAGAATGATTTAAGGTCTACAGCTCGAGATCCGACAATTAATACTTGTCTAGAGTATCCATTTTCTCTGTTAATGAATCCTTGACTATAAAGCTTGGAAACGCAACGCTCTCTGAGACTGTTGTTTTAGTAAGAGAGACCAAGATCTTTCAAAATTATATGAAGGCCACGATCTGGCCAATTGTATATATACACAGCTCAATTAAGACAATGAACGAATTACATCGCAATTAAATTACATAAAAATGGAATGGGACACCAAATCCTAACTGAAAGAAACTAGGAGGAGGGTATGAGCTGTGGACATGCACATTTAATCACATACATCCATTCCAGTCGTCATCATAAATAGCCATAAGACTTTATACGGCTAAAAACATTCAGCAATGCTCAATTGAAAAATATCAAAATGGAAGATAAATTACACCTGCAGATGTATTTCTATTTAAGAACTCTTCGTGAGGATTAAGCACAAAATGCCCATGAACTTCATCTAAACTACTCCTATTGCAGAAAACTCAAAACACTAAAAATGAACAATAGTCTATCTCTATTGAAAGAATATATAGGATTAAAGATTAAATACTAAGAACTAAAAAGCTGTGAACTATGAATATCTCGAAGAGTTGTGATGGAAGAACCCCTCCCTGAATTCTCTACCTGCTTTCATAGGCAGTGTGTTTGTGCATCGACCAACTTCCCATAACTTTTGTCACGCTCTAGGATGGTTAAATGCACTACGTATTTTATAACTACATATAAAAACAGTCTCTTGAACAATCATGATTGGCCGAAATATTTCCCTCATCCCACAACCTAGCAAAGTGTGTCCAGACCTAAGGAGACATCATACTCTAGATCGTACAATTGCTACCTTCTCATAGCACTACGTGTCACAATCTCATACACTTATTGACCGCTTGTAAAATGTGCGTCTAAACTAATCCCCAAGCGTAAGGGTGTGCGGTGTAGTTTTAACTCATTGAGTCCGAGGTCGAATCCACAGGGAACTATGAGATTGAACACTAGGATTTTCTAAGTTCTTCTACCTACTGTTTCATTTTAAAAGACAAGAAAAGAAAATAAAACAAGTTTTAGGTTTTGAGAAGAGTTGATTAAGTAACTAGCAACCAAATAAAAGTAAATTACAAAAATTAACTGAACTAGCATCAAGAAATTAAATTACTTTTATTCCAACTAATAGAAAAACAAGATACAAAATTAAACTAAACTAAAATAATGAAAGCAATAAAATTAAGTATTCAAGATAATAAAAATGATTCTTGATTCAACTTTCAATTCTGGGTAGTTTACTACTTCACTACGGGACGTGTTAAAACTACAATCTATAGTTCACGTCAAAGGAGCCATAGATTGGGAAAAATATTCTCATTAAAGTTCAAAAAATATCCGATACTCAGTTTTAAAATCACGTTTCATTATGGATAATAAAACTGGAAATATTTTCTAAGAAAACATTCGGTTTCAAACCTAAATTAGGGTTTGTTAAAAAATTATTAAGAAAATTAAATTGAAGAGTTTTACCAGTGATTACAAAGAATATAGTAAAAAACTCTTATTTCCGAAGGTTTTTCAAACAACCAAAACCAGATTTGTTTAAGAAATCAATTTTAATTTGCCCAAAATTATTAAATTAATTTTTACCCAAAAACCTTTACCAGTGATTACAGAGAATGTAGTCACAGGTCTCCATTTTCGAAAGTGTTTGAAACAAAATAAAAATGATTCTTACAATCGTAGATCACTTCGCAAAGGTTTTTACAAACCCTGTGAAGGATCTACACACATCCCTTCATTTTTCATAAACTACCTTTCCTTGATTCGTTTAATCAAGAACTAGAGTTTTACGCTACGTTCATAATAAAAATCATACAATTAAATCCAACCATTAAAACAAGAATCAAAGAAAGAGAAGAAGGAATGAATATAAACTAAACTACAAATAAAGATGTTATTAAACTAAGCAAAAACAGTACCGTACTTCGAAGAATGAAAAGAATAACGAATGATCACAAAAGCTGAAACGAATCTGCAAAGTGTTGCACAAATCTTCAAAAAACATCTTCTCAAAACAAAAAGAAATCTCTCAAAAAATTCTAAAACACTCTCTAAAAGTCTAGAAAAAGATGAAAAGAAAATGAAAAAAGATGAGAAGATCTCCCCTAAACGGCTGCTCATTGGGTATTTATAACCCCTCCAAGGAAACCCTAAAAACGAAGAAGGAAATTAACCCCGTGCGTCCAGGTGTCTGGACACCCAAATGGGGTGTTCGGACCACAGTATGCTTCCATGTGTCCAGGTGTCTGGACACCCAAATGGGGTGTCTGGACCGCAGTATATAAGTTCCACTTTTTGCATTTTTTTCTTCTGATAGCTTTCTGTCGTCAATTTCCAATGCAATTTTGACCTCGAAGATGATGGATTCAGGCTTCAGCTAAAACACGAAAGTTGTAGCCCTTTAAGTCTTCTTTCCAACCCAAAAAAAATCAGGTCAATCCGAGTTGTGAGTGAAAAGATATGGTCAAAATACTGATAAGGTGTCAAGCTGAAACTTCAGCTGCACACCACTTCAACCATCTTGAATTTCGGACCATTTTTCTCTCCTCGGCAGCCACTTTCATCGCTGCTAATCTCATTTATTTTGTCCTTTTCCCTGCAATTAAGAAAATAATTACTATAAGTAATAAAATAATGATAAAACTTCAAAATAAACTACTTAAACGCATTAATAGCTACGCAAAAGTGGAGTTTGTAATAGCACTTTTCAAGTGCAATCACACCCCCCAACTTGAGTGTTGCTAGTCCCTAGCAATGCCCTTTATTAAAATGAAATGAAACTACAATCCTATTTCTTTTTTCGTTGGAAACATAGCTACACTTAGCTACGTGTAGCAAGTCCTTTAAACCCCTAAGTTCCCCCTAGTGGACGAGTAAGGTCTCGTGAGGGTTTGCAGTGATGCTACCCACAAACATCTATGGCATGGTCTCAAAGTGTCAAAAAGTAATCAAGATAAAAAAATGAATCAAGCTCAAGCCGAACAAGTCACAAAACCCAAATATCATGTGTAATTCCCAAGTGCTAAGCATAAATGCATGGACTATCAAAGTAGAAAGAGCATGTGTGCAAAATTGTTTCATTTATACAACAAGGTTGCAAAAGCATAAACGGAACTAGGTTTTGACTTCAAATGCTCACAGGGTACCACTCATAGAAAGGAATTCACTCATCAAGGGTTCACACATACCTATTAGCATATGATGCTATCCTAGTTGCACATAACCCCAAAAATAAGTGAGTGAACTGAAATGAAATTCAAAGTCGACAGCTCATAACCATGTTCCAATGCAAGTGTAAGAGATCACACCACACAACCTACATAAGACCACTACATGCACAATACAAGAGTTGCTTGCTTAGAATCCACTAGGTCTTTATTTTGGTTGTAACTTGGCCAAGGGTAATGGTTAACAATGGAGGATATGAAAATCAAAGCACATGTCTTGGGATAAAGATGCTCAAGTGCGCACAAGTCCCCAGCTACCCATTTCCTTTCCAAACCCCAACAGGCATCCCAACAAGAATTATAATACAATGCACAAGTCCCGAACTACCCAAGCAAAAAGAAATGAAAAACCTTTTTTTCTCTATTTTTTCTTTTTTTTTTCTTTTCTTTTTTTTTTCTCTTTTAAATAATGAAAATACATCAGCTAGATTCTTCACCCAATATTTCCTCTCAATATGCTCTTAAAAATTTCCATTCCCAACCCCATTCACATCATTGACATTAAGGCACTTTTACAACCCAAGACATGTGAGGGTAAGGCTAAAAGTGTGTGAGTAAGGTTAAGAGATAATATATGAGATGAGAACCAAGAAAAAATATATATATATATAAATATGTCACACACTTTATTTAAGAGGCTTCAAGTTGGTTCATAGGATAATTCATAACCAAGAAAGGATAAAGAGGCCAACAATAGCAAAGATGGCCTAGCATCATGTTCAAAGCTTGCAACAACTCATAATATGCCAAGTGAACCTAATGCAAGTGTGTGTGATGCAATTGCTGCATTGGAAACCAAAGTGAAGAATAAAAGAGCTGTGATTATGTGCAACCCCTCAAGAAAAGAATAATAGACTCAAAAGCTCACCATTAAGGGGTATAAGTCTCCACCTAGTCTAAGAATGCTCAATTAACCAATGTTAAAGAAAATTAACTCCTAAGCACATAAACTCTTCTATATGATAGTCAAAAATACACAAGGTCATTATACAATCAACTTGAACTAAGTTTCCTATTAAAGCTTGAACAAAACTCATTTATCACTCTCTCACTCAATTCCACAATTAACCAAACCAAAAAGAACTGACATGTAGGTACAAATGTGCTAAATTCATGTATTCAAGGTTAAAGATGCTCAAAAATTTTAAAATTTTGCAATTTTGGCACAAAAGATCATCATGCGAACCCTACCCCCCAACTTAAAATTCACATTGTCCTTAATGTGAGAACCATGATGCATATGTGGGTTTGTAGTGAGCAATAGTAAGCATGATGACGAGCATGAAACAATAACCACAAATGATACAAATAAGAACAAAGCACAAATTAAACCAAGCATGCACCCATTATTCAAGTTACTTAAGGCATCACCCAGTACATCTCCCCAACTTAGATTCTACAGCACTCCCAACAACAATAATTATGAATATGAAGTAGTAATTTGGAAGTGCAAAACTAAATAAAATGGAGAGGAAGGATATTACCTCAAGGCTTCCTTATTTGAAGAAAATAAAAGAACTATACAAGCAATATGTTAGAATTAAAAGAAGATAAAAATAAAAGAAAAATAAAACAAGAAGAAAAGAGTTAGTAGAAAGACAAAATAAAAATAAAATGAAAGAAAAGTTAAACTAACAATAAATCAAAAATAAAGAAAGAAAAATCTAATCTACTAATATACAAGGGTTAATGCAAAAGTAGACTATCCAACTCCTAATCTCTCCCAAGCCTTACCAAATGGCTTTAGAAATAAAATATTCTCCTTGAGTCTAGGAGGTATAAAAAATGAGTATGTACCGAGTGTAGAGAACACTGGAGAATTCATGGCCTTGTGAGGATCGTTGAATCCCAAATATGGCCCAAAGTCATATGCATATGTGAACATGGAATGTGATTGTGTGTTTTCTATATCCCCTCAACACCCAAGAAGTCAATGAAAACTACCTCTTTAATCTCCACCACTTCCTCACATGTGTGGTCAGTTTTGGTCAAAACAAGTTCAGTTCCCTCAATAAGATTCTCAGTTGGGGTAAGGGCAAAAGAGGAGAGGTGTGCACCACTCTCACTCTCAAGCTTGTCTATCGAACTCTCAAAGGATGATAAAGAAAATTAATTCTCGTGAGAGTCCTGTGGAATTGAAGTAGGAACCCAACCATAATTAGAATCATACCTCCACTCAAATATAGGGGTCTTAACAGGTAAGTCATTAAATGTACTAGCCCCAGTAGGAAAAGATATATCAGAAGTGGTCTCAGTGAGTGGTGTGGTAGAACATGATGAAACTAAAGTGACTGGCTCAACAGTGTGTTCCCCTGAACCTATGGCATAAAAGCTCTCAGAATAAATCTTAGGACTTTCCAAGGTCATCTGAGTTGTCAGGGTGGGATGAGCTTCAAGCTCCATGGTGGTGTTGGTTGGTATGTCCTCTAGACTCTCAACAGATGATGTCTCGTGTATGTTAGAGTCTGGTGGGAACGAGTCAAAGGGCTCATTCCCTTCATTATCCCAACCATTGTTAGAATAGTCGCTCCACTCAAAGTCTAGGGTTTTTGAATTAGAATTTTCTCGTGCAAGAAATAAAAAGGCCTTAGATTCAGCAATTTCAGCTTCAGTGAGTGGACGAACATAAGGACATGTTGTGGACTCGAACAAAGTATCATCTAATGTAGAGTCAGTATGTGTAGAAGTCTCATGTGCACTAGAATCAACTTTTAAGCTAATTTCTTCCCTATGTTGAGTTTGCTCATGGAGTGACTCAAAGAAATCCCATGCTAACTCCGGAGTAAAGTCAAGAAACTTACCCCCAGATAACTCCTCAAGAGTGTGGCGCATCTCTAAAAATAAACTATTATAGAAATATTTAATGATGCACCCTAAGTCAAGATTATAATCTGGGTAAGAGTTTAATATATTTTTAAACCTCTCCCAACATTGATAAATTTCTTCACCACAATTTTGAGAAAAATTTTCAATTTCAAATCGTAGGCTGAAGTTTTGGAAAATAGGGAGGAAGGTCGTAATAAATTCATTTTGTAACTCTTCCCAACTATTAATGTCCCAAGTAACGGTACAACCCCATTTATCAGCCACTCCACATAATGATAATGGGAAAAAATTATACCTAAAAGTGTTGTCCAAGTAACCATTCGTGCAGTAGAAACAAATTGACTCAAATTTTTCTAAATGAAATCTAGGATCATCATATTCATGTCCATAGAATTTAGGTAGCATAGAAAAGGTTTGTAAGCAAAAATCAATTCCATAAATGCTACCTAAATAATGAATGAGTGGGTGAATGGTGTCTGGTGAACTAGAATTATAAGGAAAACAATCCATGTTCATTAAATTTTTTTTTTTTTTAGGAAACAGTAGAAGAGTAACCTAGATTTATCCTAATGAATCAAAACTAAGTTCCCCGGCAATGGTGCCAAAAACTTGACCGCTTGTAAAATGTGCGTCTAAACTAACCCCCAAGTGTAAGGGTGTGTGGTGTAGTTTTAACTCGGTGAGTCCGAGGTCGAATCCACAGGGAACTATGAGATTGAACACTAGGGTTTTCTAGGTTCTTTTACCTACTGTTTCATTTTAAAATGCAAGAAAAGAAAATAAAACAAGTTTTAGGTTTTGAGAAGAGTTGATTAAGTAACTAGCAACCAAATAAAAGTAAATTACAAAAATTAACTGAACTAGCATTCAAGAAATTAAATTACTTTTATTCCAACTAATAGAAAAACAAGATACAAAATTAAACTAAGCTAAAATAATGAAAGCAATAAAATTAAGCATTCAAGATAACAAAAATGATTCTTGATTCAACTTTCAATTCTGGGTAGTTTACTACTTCACTACAGGATGTGTTAAAACTATAATCTATAGTTCACGTCAAAGGAGCCATAGATTGGGAAAAATATTCTCATTAAAGTTCAGAAAATATTCGATACTCAGTTTTAAAATCACGTTTCATTATGGATAATAAAACTGGAAAGATTTTCTAACAAAACATTCGGTTTCAAACCTAAATTAGGGTTTGTTCAAAAATTATTAAGAAAATTAAATTGAAGAGTTTTTACCAGTGATTACAGAGAATATAGTCAAAAACTCTTGTTTCCGAAGGTTTTTCAAACAACCAAAACCAGATTTGTTTAAGAAATCAATTTTAATTTGCCCAAAATTATTAAATCAATTTTTACCCGAAAACTTTTACCAGTGATTACAGAGAATGTAGTCAAAGGTCTCCATTTTCGAAAGTGTTTGAAACAAAATAAAAATGATTCTTACAATCGTAGATCACTTCGCAAAGGTTTTTACAAACCCTGCGAAGGATCTACGCACATCCCTTCATTTTTCATAAACTACCCTTCCTTGATTCGTTGAATCAAGGACTAGGGTTTTACGCTACGTTCATAATGAAAATCATGCAATTAAATCCAACCATTAAAATAAGAATCAAAGAAAGAGAAGAAGGAATGAATATAAACTAAACTACAAATAAAGATGTTATTAAACTAAGCAAAAATAGTACCGTGCTTCGAAGAATGAAAAGAATAACGAATAATCACAAAAGCTGAAACGAATCTGCAAAGTGTTGCACAAATCTTCAAAAACTGTCTTCTCAAAACAAAAAGAAATCTCTCAAAAAATTCTAAAACACTCTCTAAAAGTCTAGAAAAAGATGAAAAGAATATGGAAAAAGATGAGAAGATCTCCCCTAAACGGCTGCTCATTGGGTATTTATAGCCCCTCCAAGGAAACCCTAAAAATGAAGAAGGAAATTAACCCCGCGCATCCAGGTGTCCAGACACCCAAATGGGGTGTTCGGACCGCAGTATGCTTCCATGTGTCCAGGTGTCCGGACACCCAAATGGGGTGTCCGGACCCCAGTGTATAAGTTTCATTTTTTGCATTTTTTTCTTCTGATAACTTTCTGTTGTCGATTTCCAATGCGATTTTGACCTTGAAGATGATGGATTCAGGCTTCGGCTAAAACACAAAAGTTGTAGCCCTTTGAGTCTTCTTTCCAATCAAAAAAGAATCAGGTCAATCCAAGTTGTGAGTGAAAAGATATGGTCAAAATACTAATAAGGTGTCAAGCTGGAACTTTAGCTGCACACCACTTCAACCATCTTGAACTTCGGACCATTTTTGTCTCTTCGGCAGCCACTTTCATCGCTGCTAATCTCATTTATTTTGCCCTTTTCCCTGTAATTAAGAAAATAATTACTATAAGTAATAAAATAATGATAAAACTTCAAAATAAACTACTTAAACGCACTAATAGCTACGCAAAAGTGGAGTTTGTAATAGCACTTTTCAAGTGCAATCACTTATTATGTTCAAATGCCTCGTTTACTGAAGTCTCCATCTCCTCTAACAAATTCTCTTGTGCATACACCCTAATCAACAAAATATTCAACCAAGGCCTATAATCATTTTCTGGAATAAGCCTCAATAAAGCCTCTATCCTTTTAACTCTATTTCTGTCAGAACTCGTAAAGTATGCACATATCATTGTTTTGATCAATGGAATTTGATTCGAACTAACATGATGTTTTACCAACTTTTGTGTCTCTTCCATCCTTTCCAAATTACGAGAATGGGCACAACCTCTAAGAATTAGCATGTGGGGAATAATATGAGGCTTGACATGCTTTCATAATTTTATAAGTCTTCTCCATACTATCCCACATCCAAGCTGTAATGTATCTAGCAATCAAACTATTATATGTACTCAAATTAGGGGAGAGTTTTAAATCCTTAATTTCGCCAAAAGCTGCCACCATGTGATATATAAGCATCAGCCTACCAAAAACGGAAATGAGTATGTTGTATGTTACAATTGTAGGACTACAACTTGGATCCCTCTTTAAATCTCAAAACAACTGCTGACACTTCTTAGCACAACCGTTGAACATATAAGCATCCATAAGTGCGTTGAAAGTCGAGGTTGTCTTAAGTCTCTTATTAGCAGCCTCTGCAAAAAGTTCAGGAGCAAGATCAACATTTCTCATTCTATCAGCAACTACAATACCCTTTGAACAATCTTCTGATGTCATTGGAATGCTAAAATCTCTCTATTTCCTTCTCCAATTAAAAATCTAGGGAGGAAAAATCAATGAACAAATAGATTAAGCTCTACAAGCACTAAGTTTATAATAATCAATAGTTGAAAATTGTGCTTCTCCACCACCAAGTTAGGTCAGAAATTGTCATGCCCCAGATTTTCATAATCTGAATACCCGAGGGTGACTTGGGATTATTTATTTGAGTATAAAAATAAAATGACAACACGCCGTCACACCCCAAATTTTTCCTCCAAACTTGGGTTGACTTGCAATAAAAATTTAAGGTATTCAAAATCCTTAATTTATCCCAACTAATATTTATAAGTTATTAGACTGAATCATTTGATGGGATTCAACTACAGGGCACAAAATAAAAAAATATAGAGAATAATATTACAGAATCATCTAAGCATCCCAACCATGCGATTAACATTACATATCAAATAAAGTAACTGGGTCTAAACTTAATTATTACAATCATCTAATAATAATTATTATTACAGACCACAATAATAAATAAAGTCTTCCAGCACTGTGCAAGAAAGAAAAAAAAATAGATAACTCTTCTAATGGAATATTTAAGAGAAGTTAATCTCTTTCCAGCTCATCTTCAGTATCCCTGTACTTAATATCCTGAAAAAAATATTCCCACAAGGGGTAAGCTACCAAAGCCTAATAATCAAAATCTCCTAAGTGCCTATATGTAGTGGTTGTAATGCTACACTATATTAGGTGACCCACTACAGTGAATGTGATTAGGTGGTATATTGTTTATGCAACAATTAATTCAATAGATCCCAACTGAATAATGTAAATTATACTTACAACAGTTTGATGAAACCGTCACCGTAACTATTATTTTACTTACATGTAGAAATAGTTAAATGTTGATATGTATACCACAATGAAATCTGTGTCCCAGTGGTAGGGATCTCAGATTCAGATTTTCAGGATCTCAGATTCAGATTTTCAAGGTCTCAAGATCAAACCCCGTAGCGATACAGGTTTCATATATATATATATATATTTATAAAATATTCATCAAGAGGAACTAAATATAATTAAATAATTCCAACACATCATTCATACATAAGCAAGAGAGGTTGCCAATCATAGTAAAATTTGGTAAAAGAGTTTAATCTAAATCCTCCTAATATAATCATACTCTTATCCTCCTCTACCCCCAGCCTTGGGAACCATTGACTTTATGGGCTTAGCATTCAATGCATTCCGACAGTGTCACCCACCAAAAACCTAACCGTCGCGACCGGCTACCTGACTGGCCAGTTCAGAAGGGAACATCTCCCAATTAAAATGCATATGTTCCCATCTCCATCTAAAAGGCCATTTCTACCCACTCATCACCCTATTACCAAAAAAATAACTTTAGCACTAAGTGCCTTAATTTATTTTCACCCCTTGGCATTCCAAGGGTATCTTGTATGGCAATCAGACATTTTTAATAGCAACCAGCAATTTTCCTGAGTTATGAATCTGAGGTGGGATTATTCAGTCACATATAGTATACTTTAAGTATTTTATCTCAATTCAAAATTTAATAATAATTCACAATAAATTAAAGATTAAACATAATCACCAATGTTGTCCCAAATAGCAACGCTAGAGGGGGTGAATAGGGTTGCTTAAAAAAATTTGCAAATAAAAATTTCAACCCTAAAACAAATATGTCAAGATGAAAAGGATAATCAAATATAAAATGCACCAAAAGAAAAGTTATTCAATATTTGTGGATGAAGAGTGAGTGCTAATGTTTGCAATAAATATAAAGAGAAGGGAGAAAACATAATCAATTTATAGTGGTTCGGCTTCAATGTTGCCTACATCCACTCCCCAAGGTCTTCTTTGAGATTTCTCCACTCTTCTTTGAAGAGCTTATTATACACTAGCTTCCCAAGGTGCTAGAAACCTTTCCCAAGTGATTTTATTCCCAAATCACTCACACAAGTCTCTCAAAGAAAGTCTCTTGTTTTAGTTCTAACACTTGAACCAAAACCAACAAAAGCTCACCCAACACTCACAAATTAAAAGGGCTTTAAATTTCCCTTTCTTACAGCAACAATGATGAGTTTGAAACTCAATCAAATCAAAAAGAAACTCTCACAAGTTGAATATGAAAGATGAAGCACAAGTTATGAAATTTCTTGTATCTCTTTGTAAGCACTTCTTTCTTCCTTGTTCATCCTCTTGAATTTGAGTTTGAGGCTCTATTTATAGATGAAAATCTGCAAATGGCCGTTACTAAGTGAAAAGACACTTTTGCCCTTGAAAGAAATTGAATTTCCTTGCTTCCAATGCTGTCTTTCAGATTCAGATGTTCTGAGATACATTTGTGACCGTTTTTCACTCTCATAACGTTCAAATCTGACATTTCCTCAGAGTAAAGACTTTTCATATGTATAAGTCAGCTATCACATGTCAAATTTTGAGCTTCATCCAACGGTTAGATAGTCAGATATGGCTTCTGAACCGAGACCAGCTTCTGATAGCTTTTTCTGACATTCTAAATCTGTGTTTCCAGTTTAAGCTTCTGTTTCACCATGATACGTTTAGAATTAGAAGAAACTTAAACTACAAAAGTTGTATCTTTTTGAGTCTTCTTTTCACAAACCAAAAATCAGAATTTGTAAAGTTATAGAGTATGAGTTATGTCTCAAAAACTAAGACTAGCTCCAGAATCCAGACTTAAAAACTTTTCTGTAATGACTAATATTCCAACTCATTTTTTGATATCTTAACTTCAGTTCCACAAAAATTTACCTTCGGTAAAGTTGTAGATATGGAAGTCTAGTTTACTGTATTAAAATTCCATGAAAATTGAACCGTTGGATCTTAAGATATCATCTATATACTGACATGTGTCTGATTTCTCTGTTTATCCAAGTTAACCTCTAGTTCAAATCTTCATCTTACTTTGGTTGCGATATCGGTTTTTGCCTCTTTTTTCTTTTTATTTTATTATTTTATGGAATATAAAGATAGTAAATAGCTCTTTGGACTTATATTCAATTTTAGAAAAATTTATAAGTTTTATTTTATTTGAATAAATTTGCAGTCATCATCTTATTTATAACCAAATCCTTATCATAGGTTTTCGACTTCAAGATATCCACAAATATCCATAAAATTATTCCAATATTTAGGAAGGTATTAAATAAGTTTCATTAAATTCACTTAATCATAAAAATATAGTTATATAACTTGCTAGGTAGACAAAATAATGTCTAAAAGAATCAATTAAAATAAATCAAATTTATTTTAGGAAAGAATAAGTCCATTGTTTCATTTGGGCATTTTTATCAAATACTTGGTTCTACTTTGCCATTTTAGTTTGAATAAGTCATCCAACTATCTATGATGAAACTGATTATCTAAGTCAGTTATCATAAATAAATGATAATAATATCCAGTTTAAAATAATTTCATATCAATTGGAAAATAACTAACTAGTATCAACGTAACAGTCCACTTCAGTATTATATCAAATAATATAAGTGTTTACTATATCAGGCCTTGTGAATAAAATTACACATCAATAGAATTTATTAACATGACAATAATTAACAGAAGAAAATTGAAAATTTAAATAAATATTTAAACATAATATTCTAAAAAAAATCCAAACAAGCATAAATTAAAGGCTAAGCAGAGATAGCAGTTTAAAAGAAAATTCATATAAAATAGAGTAGAACTCCAACATCTATAAACTTTATATCTGTAGAAACTAGACTTTAAAACCTACAACTTTCATGTTTTACACTTTTAAAAATTCTAAGGTCTAAATGTGCAAAAACAGCTTTGAATTCAATTTGTTCAGAAGATACAGTTTTACACGTGCTCAGTATTTTGAGCATAGCTTTTGACTCACAAATCGGATTGAGGCAAATCTTTTTTGGGTTGGAAAGAAAACTTAAAGGGCTACAACTTTTATGTCTTAGCCGAAGCCTAATTCCACTATTTTAGGGGTCAAGAACACATCAGAAGTTGCAAACAGAGAGTTGTCAGCATGTTGGGCTACATCAGTCAAAGTTTCGACTTCCCTAACCCCAATATACGGGTATTATTTTTTTTATCACAATCAAATTTCATACTTTAAACCCAAAAAATGCTTTAGTTTTAAAATTAAAGGCATCAAATATATTTTAGGAGGTTCATCATCCAACCTCAATGAAGATATTGGTGACCAAGCCTGTGAAAGAAAAAGGAGTTGAGCTTTGAACACCATCCAATTAGAAAATTCCAAGCCTTTCTTCTTCTTCCAAGCAACACCTAGTCTCTAACCACACTAAATAATGATTTATTTTTTTCTCTCTTATTTTTGTTTTTCTCTTTGAAGCCACACCAATTTATAGGAAGTCATGAGAGTGTATAGAAAGTGTAGGTAGAAAAAAAAACAACCTCCACTTCCTAGACTTGAAAGCCACTAAAGTAGGATTATGCATTAGGTAGCATGATCCAAGAATCATGCTTAGCTTTTTGACTATCTAACCAAATAATTTAAGAGAGGTATTGGAGGAGATGTATGGAGGTGGCATGATCTGGGAATCATGCTAGCTTTTTGACAAATTATTTAAAAGATGCTTGAAGTGTTTAAATCATGCTAGCTAAGTAATTTGGAAGAATGCTTTAAAGTCATCAATGTAGAGTCTTATTTTTGACTAATTAGCCAAATAATTTGAGAGATGTGAGAGATGTATTGAAGAAAGGATGGATGGAAAATAAAGTTTGCAAGGAAATGATTTAGAGCTACTATTCATGAGTCAACTCAATGAGTGATAAAGTGAGTTGAAGTGAGTTGAGGTGAGTCAAAGAAAAGGGTTGACCCATGGGTTAATGGGCTTGGGTTGAACCAATTAGGCAATTGGGCTAGGAATTGTTTGGATAAAAGTTTAGAAATTCTACGTTAAACTCCCACATAGAGTGGAATTAAATCCGAAAATCTTTCCAACTAATTTTATCTTTCTAAAAATTTTCAAATCCTCAATTTTCTAGATTTTTACTATAATAAATATCACCACCACACTTAAACAAATTAATTAAGAGAAAAAAAATTCAAGTTATTACAGAAATGACTCTAGAAATTGTTTGGAAATCCATGCAAGATGAAAATGGGCATTAGATTTTATATTGCATTTGGATCTTGGTACCAAGTTCTTAACACTGTCAAAATATTGAAAATCCATTAGCAAGGATCAAATTTTCATTATCAACTTTGAAAACATTGAAAAGTAGCACAAATTCATGAAAATATATAGAAATGCTTTTGAAAACATCACAAATAATACAAAAATCTGTAGAAATGTTTAGAAACTAAGCAGTATGGATAAGAACATACAATATCCGTAACAA
The DNA here is from genome assembly GCA_019916065.1 of Vitellaria paradoxa. Classification (NCBI taxonomy): domain Eukaryota; kingdom Viridiplantae; phylum Streptophyta; class Magnoliopsida; order Ericales; family Sapotaceae; genus Vitellaria; species Vitellaria paradoxa. Next base: position 19,114,414 of record CM034241.1, on the reverse strand, counting down.
CATGGATATGCTAATTCGTTAACTTTAAAAAATATCAAGACGCAACACATAGGATTGAGTTAGCAAATAAATCTAACTCCAACTCAGCAGGTCCAAACAATAGGCCAAGACCCTCTATCATCAGTTCCTCCTAATTAGCCCAGCAACAAGACGTCCAAGAGTTCAGTTCACTTGAAAGCGGGTGGCCATAGCAGCTATTGGATGTTAGGTTTTGTGAAGAATTGAAGAAAAAAAAAATTAATCATTCCATCAAAAAATACTTTGTACAGTATTTGACTACGTGGGGAGAAAATCTCCTAACTTAAATCCCCACAATTAAGGGATTGTCATAACTACAAAAAATCCCCTAAATAAAGCATAATAATTTACACCATAAATACAAGGACTCCCTAATTTCCTAACATAAATAGAAGGATCCCTGATTTTCATTAAGGAAATTTCAATTAGTTTAACTGGTAAGATTTTAGATTTACTCTCTAGTGGTCATTAGTTCAAGTCTCCTCAGGATTACTAGAGGTTCACCCCGTCGTCAACTTCAAGCTCTCAGGGATGAGTTACTGGAGGTTCACCTGGTTGTTAACTTTAGGCCCTCAGGGTTTAGTTGAGGTACGTGCAAGTTGGTCTAAACATCCTGAGATATAAAAAAAAAAATCTCAATTCTGATGTCTATGTAATGTAACAACCAAGCTACTATCTTCATTGCTAATGACCTTATCTTTTTTTTTGGTAAGTAGTGACCTTATCTTTCATAAGCGTAGCAAGCATGTTGAGGTGGATTGTCATTTCATTTGGTATCTCCTATTTAATTATGACCTCATGACTCTTTTTGTAAGCTCAAACTCTCAGTTGGATGACATCCTCACCAAATCTTAGCTCATTAGTCTTTTCAGAACTTGACTATATCAAGTTGGATATATTTGATCTTTATGCTATACCTTGAGGGGAAGCATTAGAATAGTTGAATATTCTGTTTAAGCTATTTTAGGTTTTCTAATTTGGTTGTAATCTTTGATTATAAATAAAATAAGAGGGAGAATGAAAACTTAATAATATCCTCGAATTGTTTTACTCTCTCTTAGCTTATATCAAAGTGGATAACCACAAAACCATCAACAACAATAAAAAGAATCAAGTGTCACAATGCATCTTTTACAAGTGCAACTAAGGCGATAAGTTTCTTGTGCCTTTATAGACAATTTGTCTTATCTAATTTGGTAAACATCCATTAGAGCACTTAACATGACCAGTTAATGAATTACTCTCGTCCAAGAAAAAAGTGAGAAAACAAACTGCATAGAAAATGAATAATTTATAATATTAATGTGAATGGTAATCCTACCATTTTGATGATATAAAGTTTACAACTAGTTAGAAAATTTAAGGTCAAAGGGTTCTAGTTAATATGCAATCTTGAAAAAAAAAAAAAGAAGAAGAAGAAAAACAAGCGTGGAAAAGTAAATTCCAAAAGACATACTAAATCAAAAGCACACAAATAAATAGTTTCTAAAATATGAGGCCTCCCAAATATTATCAATAATATTAATTTTTCATCGGTTTCATAAAAGTTCAAAATGTTAATCATATGTGGAAAAGAAATACAAACCAGCAAGAAAATAATGAACCAATAGTTTTTTTTGGCTAAGTGATGAGCTAATACAGTTGTAGACAATACAAATGCTCTGGGTCCAAGTAAGAAAGACCAATATTACACGAAAATTTGAAAGAGTAATTAGGGCGATGAGTGAACCGTTACGCCTTTCAATCCTATCTCTTTAATTTATGAATTCATGTGTAAGAATTCTTGATAATGCAAGCAGAAATGTATAGCGGCTAGCAAGCATCCAAAGATGAACATAAAGAATGAAGTACCTTTCCTCCAGTCTTGTACGAGAAAAAATGGCCACGTTAGGAAGAAACCAAAGTAACCTTGAGTATATCAAACTATTAAAAGTATACATTGTCTTCTCCCACTATCCTACTCCAGTTAATGTTCTCCCACTGTTCAAATATCTTGTATTCATTCTTAATTCCACAATGAACTAAAGCTACAAACTACTCAGGCAGTTGTCTGTACTTCTCCATCAAAAACTCTTAATAATCTTCTACATGACCTAATGCATAAATTAGTTGAAAATTTTCTCACATCGACACAATTTTGCTCCAAGTTTGCACTGGTTTGTCACTGTGAGAACTATGACCAGTAAATGGCCTGGAAAATTATCAGATACCATCTAAAATGGGATCTGTCTACATTAGCATTGCGTCGATGTGTAATAATGGGCTCTATATATAGAACAAGGAACGAATATTGAAGAATTTTTTGTATCTTTATTAAATCCACATGAAACCATTTATCGTTGCCAGATAAATAAACTATCTAAAAGCCCTAATTTAAGGCTTATTACACGTTTCTCAAGGCTTATCAAATCATAAAGGATTTTAAGCAACTCACAGCTCCCATGCATCCACCTCATGCCTTCAGCCCTCTGTATAGGATACAAATAATGAATAATGTATTTCAATGCATCTTACTCCAGTTGCACCTTATATTATTAACCTAAATGAAGTTAATTCAAAAGAATTACACCCTCACAATTCATATAAACTCTCTCTCTCTTCTCTTGTTTTTTGCGAAGTTCTGCAATAGTTTTCCATCATTTTAAGATGTGTCAAAAGAAACACTTTACCATATATTTGTAACATACTGTTCCTCTATTCATCAAACACCACACGGAAAATTTTCTACGATGCACAGTAACAAACGTCCTATAACTGCGGCCAATTAGCATAAATAAAAATTGTATATATGATATCTGATTCATTAACCTATATATTACATTAATTTACTGTCGAGACTTGGAGCAATGGTAAGATTATTACTCCTTTGCGAATTAAGATTGTTGATTTAATATTGGGAAACAACCTCTTCCAATTAATAGCAAGTACATTGGCCCTCCTTGGACCCCATATATGGGGCTAGGCCGCCTTCCATTCATGTGTAATGCATGATTTATTTTCAAGCATGTGTTTGGATAGATCTAGTTACGAAACGAGTGTAACGAAGGTCACTTTGATTTGATACTGGTATAGGAGATGGACCGGATTATAACTGAGGAAATGTTTCAAGACAAGATAGCAAATTCAGTGTACACTTACAGCTATGGAATACAATTGTCTTCAAAAACATATGTAGCTTAAGTGGGAGATTGTTGGGATATTATTTCCTAATGGCTTTATATAGTTAATTAACAATTTTTATATGAGCTATTTAATTAAGTACGACCCATTCAAGTGATCTAGTTGCTGGGCTCTAGAGGCATCTATTGTTATGAGTTTTGCAATGTGTAGTTACCTATTCTAGACTAATTAAGGTTAATGAGAATCTAATTAAAACCTAGTATATAAGGAATCTTATGCGTTTTGGTTTCCTAAGGGTAATCATTCACGCTTATACATTTCTTTATTCTCATTTGTGAGAGAGAACCCATTTTGAGTATGGTGATTAGCCTATGGAAGACCTCGAATCCCATTAATTCATTGCCATGGATTCAGGTATGTTTACTCCTCTATAGAATTCTTTGATAATTTGACATGACATCCTTTGACATGTATGATAGATTGATTTTAAGATTTTATCATTCTGTTTGAAATTAAAAATTTATAGAAAATTCCTTGGGTTGCTCGTAGTCTTGGAGGAAATTCTCTAATTGAGAGAGGAAATTAGACCTCTTATGCATTATAAGGAGGCGAGTGGGATGCCAATATTCTTGTGGTTTGATAATTGGTTGCCCAGTGGCCCTATATGCAGTAGCAAGGAAGAGAGGGTAATTTATGATTCAAGATTGGGAAATGAGGATCTTGTTGCAAAAATCATAGCTGAAGGAAAATGGAGATGGCCTATAGACAATTCTTTAGAGCTTAAAGATCTAAAGAGGATTGTCTCTAACACAGACCCTCCCACTATAGAGGAAGGGGATGCAACTATTTGGTCTCCGGATAAGAACACAGTTGTTTCTCAATCAAGTCTACTTGGCAGCACCTTAAAATTAAAGGAGAAGACATTGGATGGCATCATTAATTTGTTGAAGTTTAAAAGAGTTATTCTAAGACATAGCTTCATCTCATGGATTACTATTTAGAAGTGGCTTAGTACTCAAGACAGAAGTCAAAGTTATGGATTAATTAATAGAATGACCTGTGTTTTTTGCAAGTAACCAAAAGAATGTCATGACCGTTTATTCTTCCAATGTCATTTTACTCGGCAAATTTGGCTAGTGATTTTGGCTAAGAGAAATATTTAATGCTTAGATAATAACTTAATGGATATCGTGCAATAGGCTATTTCTTTCTTAAAGAATAACAACCTTATCAAAAGCCTACTTGGGAAATTCAACTTGGTTGTAGTGGTGTATGTTACATAAAGGATAAGAATGTATTTTGATAACTATACTAATATGCGATCCATGTTTACTGAAATTTCTGCTATGTATGATCTGAGATAGAGTCAATCTCATGGCCCCATTCACTATTAGAAATCAGATTACAGAAGATTTAAGAAATGCTACTATTGAGAAAGATGGAATAGATGACCGCTTTAATAGAATACTTGATTGCCTAGAAGCGGTTATTAAATCTAATTAACTTCTTCCCAAATCCCCCTCTCTTCCCCGCTTAGCCTTTATTTCTCCTCCCCCCCTCTCTCTCATCTTGCTCTCCCGAACTGCTGCTCGCCACTTCAGGTTTCACCACCATTGTTCGTCGCTGTTCTGGTGACCTTCCTGCTGGTGAATAAGTAAGTCTCTCTCTCTCTCATTCCCTTTGAGCTCTCTCTCTCTCTCTCTCTCTCTCTCTCTCTCTCTCTCTCACTGTTTCTCCCCCTCTTATTTTGTAGTGCACACTTCCTTCTCCTCCAACAGTAGTACATGCTTGAGGTTTTGCCATTTCACGTTCTATAATTTTTTTTTTTGGGTTGCTTAGTTTACTTTTTTTTTTTTGTATTGATTTAATTTTAGCATTATATTGTTAATTAATTTGTTTGGGAAGTTTTTGATTTTGTAAATTACTGATTGTTGGCTCTCTCTCCTACTCTTTGTTGAATTTCATTCATTAAATGTTAATTTGAGAATTTTGTAAGTTTGAGAAGTTTGTAATTAAATGTTAATTTGTTAAATGTTATATAGTTTGTTTGAGAATTTAATTTATTAGTTTGAGAAGTTTGTAATTTGTTAAGTTATTAATTGTGGTATTATATTGTTATAAATGTTCTTAGTTGTTAATTTGTTAAATTTAAGTATTAGTTGAATTAAATATTGAACATAATTTCTTACTTTGTTGATTTGCATGTTGATTACATTATCCATTTTGTATGATTTGTGTGGTTTAAATTTTCTTAATTTGTTAAATTTATCCATTTGATATGATTTATTTGGTTTAAACATTCTTAAATTGTTATTTTGTTGGAATATTTTTAATTTATTAATTTCGTTGAGATATTCTTAATTTGTTAATTTTATAGTTCGTATGATTTGTTTGGTTGAAGTATTCTTAGGATTTTTTTTAATTAGGTTCAAATATTTTTAGTATGTTAATTTCTTAGTTTAAATATAAAAGTACTTTTATATTAAAAATACTAAAAAATTGGACAATAATCAATCCTATAAACACTGAAAAAACAAAATTTAAAGACTAATCTATAAATCCAAAAATAAACACGTGCAAATAATTCATGCATAATTTTGTAAGTATTAACCTTCCTAATGTATATTTATATTGAAAATATTAAAAAATAGGACAATAATCCCATAAACACTTGATTTAATTTAGAAAATTTAAATAAAATGGTCTACAAATATAAAGATTAATTTAAAAACTTAAAAAATCAATTTAGGGTAAAATTTGATATTATTATACTATTTTATTAAAATAATATATATAATGAATATAAATCATTATTTAAGTGAATTATTTTATTTTATTTTATCAAAGTAGTGTTATTGATATATTAATTAGCGATAAACTTCAATATGGGTTAAAATTAATTAAAAATTAAATTAGAGTTGAAATTATTTGGGGTTAAAATTGAATAAGAGTTAAAATTGATTCAAAATTAAATTAGGGCTACGTTAAATTTAATTAGAGATAAAATTCAATTAGGGTTAAAATTCATTAAGGTTAAAGTTAGTTAAACTGGGGATTAATTTAATTAGCATTACAATTAATTAAGGGTTAAAATTAATTCAAATATAAATTAGGACTAAATGTAATTAAGGATAAAATTGAATTTGGGTTAAAATTCAAAAATCTAGAAATCTTAAATGTCTTCATAAAAGCATAAAAAATCTCTAAAAATCTCTATAAAATCTAAAAAATCCTAAAAAATCTCTATAAATTTGAAAGTTTCAAAAAAACCTCTACATACCTCGAACTATTAAAATCTCTATAAGATAATCCTAATAAATCTCTAGAAATATCCAAAAGAACCCAAAATCCACTATCACAATCCGTTTGAACTATTTTCTCTTTTGAAATCTATGAAAGCAAAAGTGGATTCACATAAATTTATTGACATCTAATTATTAGTGAGAGCACAGGCAATTAGTCAAGCATAATTAAGTTCTTTTAGTTGTTACCTTCATGCATGGCTATCCATTCATGTTTTAAAAATGAACTTAGACCTGTTCGAGAATTGTATTACGATGATCATTTTCTTATCCTAGTTTGTTGCAACGAGCTAGGTCTTTAAAGACCTAATTCGTTGTTCTTGTGATGAAGGAGGACAATGCAATTATTTAATTGTCTAGTTTAGATAGTTTGGGACTGCAATTATTTATCTTGTACTTAACACTTCTCATGCTAGTTCTATGTTGGGCGAAGTTTCATGTAACTACCCTATTGTTCTCTAAGTACATACATAAATACAGAAAATACCATTTCCATGTTGTTCACTTGGAAAAATATGCGGAGATGCAGTCGAAATTTTGTCTAATAATATGAAATTTTCGAATCAAACCATCAAGTAATCACACATGCAGTAGAGAATAGAGGATTAATGAGGAAAACTCTACCATAGGGAAAAACCTTAAAAACAATCCACTATATAACCTGGTTATAAGACTCTACTTGGACTCACTAGTAATCACTCGCACGAATCCTTTCGTCACTCCTTCTTGATTACGGGATGAACCCAGACCAAGTGAACTTTTTGAATCACTTAGAAAGTAAACTTCAGAAAGTCCATAGACAACAAGCAAAAGAAAATAAGAGAAAGATCATTAGGCTCTCAAAGTAAAAATCTCTCTCTCTAAGACTATATAATATGTCCACCTCAATTCTTGTACATTAAGTTTGGCTGCATATATACAGACTTACGAAATCCTATTTCAAGTAGGACTCAAATACATAGACAGATTTTCCAAAACAAAAATAAAATCTTCATAAATTCAAAATCTTCGTGGTCTTTTGGGCTCTCGGCACCATGTCTATGAAGATACCTCAACCCCTCATGCATCTTGCATCAAGCTTGCGAACCATATTGGAATTAAATTCGGGCTTTGATATCAAGGGCTTAAACCTTTGTGCTCCTTGCTGCCTGTGACCTCTACTGGAATTCTATGAATTCTACTTGGCCTTGTCCTAGTCTATATAGAATTTGTCTTGTTTCCAACTTTGACATCGATTGTAGATTATCCTTTTAGTAATATGTAGATTCTCTGAATTTTGAATTATCTTTTTCCTTTTTAATGCTTTATGTTTTTAGTATTTCTATTTCATTTTAATGAGAATTCCTTTTTGAACAATGAATACTATTTATTATATTTGTGATTATGTCTAGTATTCATAAAGAGTATTTGATCTAGTGTGTTGAGTATAGGCTTATGATCGACCATAAAATATGAGTGGGTTCTACCTCTCAAGTGCAAGAGGGCAGTCATAGTTTTAACTCGGTGAGTCCGAGGTTGAATTCACAGGAAGCCTATGTTATTCAGTTTCTAGGTTATAAGGGAAATTCAAAATTTAATTGCAAACAAGCTCTGAAGTTCAATTTAAACTAAATCCTAGGGTTTTGCAAAACTAAAATTCAAATTAAAACAATTAAACTAACACTACATATGGGATTTAGCAATTCAAAGTTTTGTTTTAGGTTCTAAATGAATTAAATATAAATTAAAGGAATTCAACTAAGTTTTAGAATGCTCCTCTAAATTTCAAAGCAAATTACTTAGAGCAAAAATTAAATTAAATTGTGAACTTAATATTAAAGAGGTTCTTGATTCAACTTCCAAGTCCGGGTAGTTCACTACTGCGCTATGGAATGTTTAGGTTCAAATCTGAATTAGGATTTTGTTCGAAAAGTATTGAGAACATTTAAATCAAAAGTCAGTACCAGTGATTTCAACGAATATAGTTAAAGACTTTTGTTTTTGAAAGTTTTTCAAACAAACAAAATTAGAATGGAACTCGAATCCTATTTTTGATATGTCCAAAAGTATTTAAACAATTGTAATCGAAAACCCATACCAGTGATTTCAGCGAATACGATTAAAGGTTTTCATTTTTCGAATGTTTTCAAACAAGTTAAAATAGGTTTAAAAATGGTAGATCCCTACGCATGAGCCTTCACAACCCATGCAAAGGGTCTAGCACATCCCATAGTGTTTCATGAACTACCATTCCTGGATTTGTCGAATCAAGAACTAGGGTTTTTAAGCTAGCATTATTTTAGATGAAACGAAAACAATAAATACACACATAATCAACCGATCCTACCAATTGAAATGAATAAATCATACTATTAAAGAGCAAAATGAAATCACACTTACAAGTTAAACAATTCTGAAAGAAAGTAATGGAATGAAACTGCAACGATGAGCAAAACCAACTTCTAGAAAATCCATAAACTCCACGACAATATTGAAAAAGCTCTCAAAAAATTCTCTAAAGTACATGAAAAGTATGAAAAGTTCCTCCCCTAGTTCGGCCGTTTACAAGGTTTATAAAAGGGTTACACAAAAACCCTAAAAAGTGCAGCTTAAACCCGCGCATGCTCGGCTACTGTAGTTCGGACCATCTGGGAGGGGGTCCGGACCACAGAATGGTGGTTACTTTATTTTTCTTCCTTCCTAAAGTCGTGTTTTGCTTCTGATAGCTTTCTGTCCTCAACTTCTAATGCGATTTTGACCTCAAAGATGATAGATTCAGGCTTCAGATAAAACACAAAAGTTGTAGCCCTTTGAGTCTTCTTTCCAACCCAAAACGAATTAGGTTAATCTGAATTTTGAGTGAGAAGATATGGTCAAAATACTGATAGAGTGTTAAGCCGAAACTTTAGATGCACACCACTTCAACCATCTTGAACTTCGGACCATTTTTTTTCCCTCGGAAGCCACTTCCATCACTGTTAATCTCACTTATTTTACCCTTTTCCCTGCAATTAAGAGAATAAATACTATAAATAATAAAATAATGATAAAACTTTGAAATTAACCACTTAAATGCATCAATGAGTATCAAAATGTGACATTTGTAATTACACTTTTCAAGTGTAATCACACCCCCCAACTTGAACGTTGCTAGTCCCTAGCAATGCCCTTTATTAGAATGAAATGCAACTACCATCCTATTTCTTTTTCGTTGGAAACACGGCTACACTTAACTACGTGCAGCAAGCCCTTTAATTAAACCCCTAGGTTCCCCCTAGTAGACAAGTAAGGTCTCGTGAGGGTTTGCAGTGAATCTACCACAAAATTCTATGGCCTGGTCTCAAAGTGTTAAAAAATGATCAAGGTAAAAAATGAATCAAGTTCAAGCTCAACAAGTTACAAAACCCAAATATCATGTGTAATTTCCAAGTGCTAAGCATAAATGCATGGACTATCAAAGTAGAAAAAGCATGTGTGCAAAATTGTTTCATTCATTCAACAAGGTCGCAAGAGCATAAAAGGAACTAAGTTTTGACTTCAAAAGCTCACAAGGTACCACTCATAGAAAGAAATTCACTCATAAAGGGTTCACACACACCTATTAGCATATAATGCTATCCTAGTTGCACATAACCCTACAAATAAGTGAGTGAACTGAATTAACACTACAGCAAACATGAGTTGTAATTGCAAAATCTCACAGCATTTTGGGTGAAAATGCAATAATAGAGTTGAATAGGGGATTTATTATAGCATTCCGAGAACTCTAGGGGATGTAATGTGAAATATAGCATTTCACTCCCTCAAATTACAACGTTCCTCTATTCCATAGCGTTCCCTCTCTTCCCTCTCTCAATTACAGCGCCTCTCTCCATAGGCACCAATCCAATTTTTGTGTGAAAGTTTAGACACGAAAATATTGGCGGCAAATCCCCCTCCATACCTTGTTTCCATCGAACCCTAACTTTCTTCCACTCTCTCTCTCTGAACCAGTTGCACCATTTTACCAACAGAATTGGTTCTGGCATCCTACAACTACCGCCTCTTCTCATCCACCTGCACAACATTCCGCTTTCGCTTTCGCGAAGGCGCAGTGGTCAAAGTAGTTCAAGTCAGTGCTTTCCTTCTGAGCAAAGGGAAAAGGCACCACCTACTACAAGGGAATTAGCAGAGGCGTATCGCAAATACAAAAAGAAGCGAAGTCGTCAAGAGGAGCAGAAAAAAAAGAGAAATTGAAATCAACAAGGGCAAACAAGCCTAGCCGTTCGTCCTTGTTCAGCTCCCACAATACCACCACTCACTCGTCTCTCTCTGCTCGCCGCTCCCTCCCTCTCTCTATCTCTTGTGGTAACATTCTATTCCTCTTTGTTGTTATTCTTCCTAATGTAGACTCTATTGCCGATTATTTGGAGAATTATCTGTACTCAATATGCTTTGAATTCGAATATACATCTCTGCAATGAATTCTTTTTATTTATCGTCTTTATCTATTGTTGAAATCAGTTACTCGCAAAACCCTAAGCATGACTATATGGCAACCAACCTCACACGATATCATTTATCAAAACTCTAGTTTGTATTACTCCTTGTATACACTCAGGTTCGAAGATATACACTTGACTATTATTTTATCAAATTATTCATTGTGGTCGGTTCCCCTTTTTCCTCATGTTTCTTTTGTTTGTGTTGTTTAGACTTATGATTCGTCATTCTCAGCTATATTTGCTTACTGATTGATATTTTTAATAGCTTGATCTTTCAGGCGACATTTATGTAAAATTTTGAGAGAAGTTGTTTTGATTATTTGGAGAAAGTAATTTGTATTAATGTTGATCAATTAAACATGTATTTGTGCTCTTACCTAAATGTATAATCTCAACCTTGACCTATAACGAATAATAATTAAAATAAACTAATGCGTCTTAGTGAGCAATTATGTTTTTGACATGTGGAAATATGATTAATTACTAAGCCCCTTTGACTGATTGTGAAAAACATTTGCTAATTTTCATGTTCTATCTGTTTGTTTGGGTATTCAAACACTTGAACTGATAACTCAATAGAATTGAGTCATCCATCAAAAGGCATTTGGCTCTGGGCAAGCTGGTTTCCCCCTTCCTTAATATTTTAATTATTTATTTTTTCTGTATAAGACTTAAGTTATTTATTTATTCATTTTCTTTGATTGAAAGGGCACCACCGTTTACTTGGGTCTGTGTTCAACCTTGAGGTTTTGTTCTTCTCTTTGCCCTAATTTATATTTTCAGACTATGTCTCATTAAAGAATAAGAAAATAGAATTTTCTTGTCCACGGATCTAGACATTTGTAACTTTCCATTGATATATTATTCGCCTTCTAATTCGACTTGAGTCAATCGCAGTAAATCTACAAAGATGACACTGAATCTAAGTAACTTCTTTTGAATTTTTGAACTTCCTGACCTATCTCCACTAAATTAGGCATAACTTTCTCCACAAAATTGATAATCATGATCTGTAAAATTCCAAGGAAACTAGACATCTGTGGTTTTCCATTGATATATTATTCGCCTTCTAATTTGACTTGAGTCAATCGCAGTAAATCTGCAAAGATGACGCTGAATCTAAATAACTTCTTTTGAATTTTTGAACTGCCTGACCTGTCTCCACTAAATTAGGCATAACTTTCTCCACAAAATTGATAATCATGATCTGTAAAATTCCACGGAAACTAGACATCTATAGTTTTCCATTGATATATTATTTGCCTTCTAATTCGACTTGAGTTAATCGCAGTAAATCTGCAAAGATGACACTGAATCCAAATAACTTCTTTTGAATTTTTGAACTGCCTGACCTGTCTCCACTAAATTAGGCATAACTCTCTCAAAATTGATAATCATGATCTGTAAAATTTCATGGAAACTAGACATCTGTAGTTTTCCATTGATATATTATTTGCCTTCTAATTCGACTTGAGTCAATCGCAGTAAATCTGCAAAGATGACGCTGAAATCAGGAATTAGTCTCCTGATTGAATTAGAATTCTGCACTGATTTGGAAACAAGCTTGGACAGCTCAAATCACCTCGGATTACTGTGATCTTTTCCAATATGGAAAGCTTAAAATGTCAACTTTAAATCTCATGAGGACTCTTTCACGTCCAGCAACTTTAAGGATGTGAAATTCCCAAAATATTCATCAGGGGTCGAATCTGCCAGAAAGTTAGATTTTGCATATAGATTGCACTATTTTGCTTCCAAACCCTCAATCATCACCTAACAAGAAATAAACATTATTCATCTTATTTAGACAAAGAATGCACTAAAAAAATTAAGTAAAAGGCAATGAAAATCATGCATAATAATCACATATCACCCCTGTAGAGTAATCTGGTTGGCATGTTACATGTAGATTGTTAACAGTATAGGAGTATACATACCCAAGAAAAAATGCCAGTATAAAGTTTAATTAGGCATTTGCTACTAAGTAGTTTACTCATTCTATCTAATTTTGGCATCCAGATGCACATTTTAAATTCGCTGTGGTGGTTTATAAGTTAAGAATAGTTCAGTATTCATATATGTTGTGAGGACTGAGGTGTGGAGCTTACTATATGGTGTTTAATTTCAGTATTGTTAGTTTTCCAATTTTCTTTTTTTTTTTTTTTACTTTTCCAATTATTTCTTTAGTAAAAAAATTTGGGTTTCAATCATAGTCATGGAAGAAGAGGAGTCTGAGAAATAGGATTGTAAGGGATAAAAAGAGGAGAAAGGGAAGGAAAAAGAAGGAGAACCTGTAATAGTGCCTGGGAATATGTCCCTAAAGCACCATTCCCCCAAAGGTTTTGGAAAGCAAAGAGAGAAACGCAAGCAGCAGAATTGCTAGAGGTATTTAAACAAGTAAAAATTAATATACCTCTCCTAGATGCAATTAAGCAGTTTCCAGTCCATGAAAAATTCTTTAAAAAATTATGCACTGTAAAGAGGGGATTAAATATAAAGGAAAAAGCATTCCTAACTGAGCAAACAAGTGTTATCCTTCAATGTCGTACACCCCAAAAATATAAGGACCCTGGTTATCCTACTATTTCTTGTTATATAGGGGAGTTCTTTATTAGTAAAGCTCTTCTTGACTTAGGAGCTAATGTGAATTTACTCCCTTATTCAGTGTATGAACAACTGGGCTTAGGAGAAATAAAACCTACTCGTGTAACTCTGCAGCTTGCTGATAGATCAATTAAAGTTCCACGAGGTATAGTTGAAGATGTACTGGTTCAAGTGGAGAATTTCTATTTTCCAGTAGATTTTATAAACCTTGGCACGTAACTGATTACACTTGAAAAGTGTAATTACAAACTCCCTAACTCAACACTTATTCATGCATTTAAATAATTAAAGTTGAAGTTTTAGTGTTATTATATTACTTATACTTTTATTGTTTATTTGCAGAGAAAAGGGCAAGGATGTCGAAGTTTATAGCTATGGAATTGGCCGAGAAAACGAAGGAAATGTCATGGTTCAAACCTCACCTTGGATGGCCAAGACTAGCCCAAAGACTCAGCCTAAAGGAGGAAGAAAAGCAAGAAATCAAGACACTTGGGGGTCGGGACCGTCCATCTAATGGTCGGGACCACAGTGTATAGGATTTGAGAAGAAAGCTTTCTGTGGTCCCGACCCCCAGATTAGACGGTCGGGACTACCGTGTATCTGAAATTCAAGAATTAAAGCACCTCTTTTAGGGTTTCCTTGCATCTATATAAGGACCCATTGCACGGCCAAGAATGGGAGGAAGCCCCTTTTGATTTTGCACCTTCAATTGAGTGTTAGAATAGAATTTTGAGAGTTTTTAGATTAGGTTTTAAGCTTGGATGCGTGGATTCATGGTTTTTGTTGGAGCTTTCATCGTTGTCTTTGTAGTGATTCTTCACCTCGTCTTTTATATTCGCTTTACGTTGTAAATTGCACTTTAATCTATTTCATTTTATTTCGATTTGTTTCCCAATATCATGTTTTGCTTGTTTCAATTCTCTTTTCGTATGATTGAATGCTATTTTATTGTTTTTAAGATGCTTAAAGTAGTTTTAGCGTAAAACCCTAGATCTTGATTCAACGAATCAAGAAAAGGTTGTTCACGAAAAGCCTTGGGGTGTTCGTAGTCCCTTCGTGTAGGTTGCGAAACCCTTCATGTAGGTTTCGACACCCTTCGCGTAGGTTTCGAGACCCTTCGCGTAGGTTGCGAAACCCTTCGTGTAGGTTTCAAAACCCTTCGCGTAGGTTTCGAGACCCTTCGCGTAGGTTGCGAAACCTTTCGCGAAGGGATTTACCTTTCACAAATCTATTTTTTTTCTATTTCGAAAACATTCGAATACGAAAACCCTTAACCAAATCCATGTGAGATCACTGGTATGGATTTTCGTAACCAATCATCAAATACTTTTGAATAGAATTAAAAATTAGATTTTTATTAATATTTTGGCGTTTAATTGAAAAAATCTAGGAAACAAAGGTCTTTAACCATATCTGCTTGAGATCACTGGTACTGACCTTTGATTATAACATCTTCAAAACTTTTCAAATTAAACCCTGTTCTTCAAACAAAAACATCCCAAGGTAAAGTAGTGAACTACCCGGACTTGAAAGTTGGATCAAGAACTTTTTTAGTATTATGCTTGTGATTTAATTTAATTTATGAGTTGATTTATTCGCTTTAGAATTTAGAGTAGATGCTTTGTTTGCATTTTTAAATTAAATTAAATTTCTTTCATTTAGAATCTAAAACAAAAGTTTGAGTTGCTAAAAAAATTAGTTTAAATTAATTTAGGTTCACTTACTAATTAAGAGAACAAGTTTAGAGCTTTTAACAAAGCCCTCCCTGTGGATTCGACCTCGGACTCACCGAGTTTTAAAACTATGATTGCCCTCTTGCACTTGAGAGATAGAACCCGAAACACTTTTTAGGGTCAGTCAGTAACCACTCACCAGTTTATCAGCACTAGATCAAACACCTGTAATTCTTGGACGTCCATTCTTAGCAACCTCAAATGCCTTGATTAACTGTAGGAATGGGTCCATAAAAATGTTTTTCGATAATATAGAATTTGAAACAAATATTTTTCATGTTACTAAACAACCAAAAGAGGTGTCTGAGATACAAGAGGTAGACTTAGTTGAGACTATAGTCCAAGAGTACATCGATTGTGAATTTATTGAAGACCCATTAGAAAGGGCACTCTATTGTAGTGAGAAGAAAGGAGATTTCATAATACAGGGTGAAGCAAGGGAAATGGTGTATGAGTGGTTGGATGTCTGCCCACTGATGTGTATAGGAAACTGGGTACCAATGTTTGAGAGTTTGGGACGATTATTAAATAAAGCTCAATCATCAAATGTGAAAGCCCCAAGCCCTGATAGGAAACCTTTACCTTGTAGTTTGAAATACGTTTTTCTAGACGAGGGAGAAACATACCCCATAGTTATCTTCTCTGAATTAACCACTGATCAGGAGCATACACTAGTAGAACTTTAAAAACCCATAAGAAGGTATTAGGGTGGTCAGTAGTAGATTTAACAGGTATAAGTCCACTCCTTTGCACACATCGTATATATCTAGAAGATGATGCCAAGCCAGTCCGACAAATGCAAAGAAGGCTCAATCCAAATATGAAATAAGTAGTGCAGGCAGAAGTACTGAAATTACTCGATGTAGGGATCATTTATCAAATTTCTGATTCTTAATGGGTAAACCTTACACAAGTAGTGCCTAAGAAGTCAAGGATTACAGTAGTTCAGAATGAGAATAATGAGTTAGTCCCAACTAGAGTACAAACTGGCTGGCAAGTCTACATTGATAATAGAAAACTCAATGCAGTCACTCGAAAAGATCATTTTCCTCTCCCATTTTTAGATCAGGTCTAAGAAAAAATGGCTGGGCAGGCGTACTATTGCTTCTTCGATGGTTATTCAGGCTATAACCAAATAGAGGTAGCTTTAGAGGATCAATCTAAAACCACATTCACTTGTCCATTTGGCACTTTTGCATATAAAAGAATGCCCTTTGGCTTGTGTAATGTCCCTGCTACTTTTAAGCACTGCATGATCAGCATATTTAGTGAAATGGTAGAAGAAATTGTTGAAGTCTTTATGGATGATTTCTCTGTCTATGGAGATTCATTTGAGCAGTGCTTACAAAACCTTGATCTAGTCTTAACATGATGTAAGGGAAAGAACCTCATACTTAACTGGGAAAAATGTCATTTTATGGTGACACAAGGCATAGTATTAGGTCATATAGTTTCGAAAGAAAGCATCTAGGCAGACCAAGCTAAGGTGGAACTGATACAAAAACTTCACACACCTTAATCAGTAAAAGATATTAGATCATTCTTAGGGCATGCTGGCTTTTATCGAAGATTTATTCAATCATTCAGTGAAATTTCTTTACCCTTGTGTCAGTTATTAACACAAGATACCCCATTTGATTGGACTGATCAATGCCAGCAAGCTTTCGATAAACTCAAGGCTTGTCTAATGACAGCTCCTATATTACAATCTCCTAATTGGTCACTGCCATTTGAACTTATGTGTGATGCCAGTGACCATGTTATTGGAGCTGTGTTAGGACAGAGAAAAGATAAAAAAGGCACATGTCATCTACTATGCTAGTAAAACTCTTAATGATGCGCAAAAGAATTACACAACAACTGAAAAAGAACTACTAGCAGTCGTCTTTGCCCTTGAGAAATTTCGCTCTTATCTCATTGGTTCAACAATTATCGTTTTTACTAACCATTCAACACTTAAATATCTGTTAACCAAGCAAGAGGCCAGATCACGATTAATCCGATAGATATTACTATTGCAAGAGTTTGACCTCAAAATAAGAGATAAGAAGGGTGTTGAAAACGTTGTAACGGATCATCTGTCACATTTATCGATAGAAGTTTACCCCAAAGACGATGCGCAAATAAATGATAGCTTCCTGGATGAATAGTTGTTTCATGTACAAGCAATAACAACCTCCAATCCCCCTTGGTACGCTAATATTGCTAACTACTTAGTGACAGGAAAAATCCTAAATGAATGGAGCTCTAAGGATAGGAAGAAATTCCTTAGGAATGTACAAGTTTTCTTTTGGGATGATCTGTATCTATTCAAATATTGCCCTGATCAAGTGATACGCTAATGCATTCCTGAGTCGGAAGTCCCAAGAATAATTAAGTTCTGTCACTCTTAAGCTTGTGGTGGCCATTTTTCTATAAACAAAACAGCCGCTAAAATTCTCCAATGTGGATTCTATTGGCCAACACTGTTCAAAGATGTTCATCACTTTTGTACCACTTGCGATAGGTGTCAGCGCTTAGGTAGTTTGACCCATAGTAATATGATTATGCCTTTATTCCCTATTCTAGTGTTATAAGTATTTAACTGTTGGGGAATAGACTTCATAGGTCCCTTTTCGATCTTTTTTGGTTATGAACTTATTCTAGTAGGGGTTGATTATATGTCCAAATGGGTGGAAGTAGTTGCCACTAGAGCTAATGATCAGAAAATTGTGCTCAAATTCCTCCACGAGAACATATTTTCACGTTTTGTGGTACCTCGAGCAATAATCAGTGATGGAGGAAATCATTTCTGCAATCGGCCAGTAGGAACCCTACTGTTAAAATATGGGGTACCTCATATCACCCCCAGACAAGTGGCCAAGTAGAGCTTGCAAATAGGGAAATCAAGCAAATTTTAGAAAAGACTGTTAATCCAAACCGCAAGGATTGGTCATTGAGGTTGATCAATTCCCTATGGGCATATCATACTGCATATAAAACCACCTTGGGAATGTCACCTTACAGATTAGTTTATGGTAAGCCGTGTCACTTGCCCGTGGAATTGGAGTATAAAGCTTATTGGGCAATTAAGCAATTTAATGCCAATATTGACGAAGCGGGGTTGCACCGTAAACTACAAATTGCAGAAATGGAGGAATTACAAAATGATGCATATGAGAATGAATTAATTTCAAAAGAAAAGATAAAGAAAGTACACGACTAGCATATTGCACGACGCTTATTCCATAAAGGTCAAAAGGTACTTCTTTATCGCTCACGACTTCACTTATTCCCGGGTAAATTACAATCTAAGTGGTCAGGACCGTTCATTGTAACACATGTATCAGACCATAGGGCCATTGAAATTGAAAACCCAAAGAATAGGCATTGATTTAAAATGAATGGGCACAAACTAAAGCCGTATTTAGAAAATTTTGTGGGATTAGCTGAGACATGGGATCTTTTGGATCCCCTACCATATGAATAGTTCACAATCACATGATCTTTGTTGAAAATTAATTAGGATAGGAATTAAATTTAGTTAGCTATTTTTATTAGGAAAATTTTCTTTTTGAAAAAAAAAACCTGAAAATTGCCAAAATGGTCTGCCGGTCTAAACACCCCGTCTGGCCAGTCCGGACCACAGTGTGTCACCTTCAATTAAGTCCCCTCAGGTGGTCTAAACCCCCTCCAGCCGGTCTGGACCTTGCAACCCTTTTAATCACCAAAATTCTTTTTCATTTGGCGGGTTGTCTCCATTCCAAAACACCCAACTCTTGGTTCCTCCAAACCCAAATATCATCTCCCTTAATCTAAGGCAACCTAAGCTATGGTTTTGCAGAAATTTTGAGGATTTTGCTGCACTTTCTTTGGATTCTTCCAACTCTTGGGATCTCCAACTGTGATAAGTCTTTTTCTTCCTCCATTGGAGCCCTACTCTTAAGAATGGAGCACCTAAGGTTCTTTCTCAGGTTTTTCTTTAAAATCCCCTCAAAATCTAGCTTTTAATGGGGACTAATACTTCCATGGGTTCTATTCTTCACTTGCAAGTGAATTTTTGTCAAAAAGGGAACCCACCCGTGGATCCTTATGCTTCCATACGGGCAGGAGGTGGGTTGACCAAATTTGTGGCCTTTTCATGAAACTATTGCGAAATACTTGCTCACTTTACATCATGGTTAAGATTTTCCAAGTGCTAGGGCCTAATTTTGGTGTGATACTTCACCCCCTACCAATGGAGTGCATGAGCCAATTTTGTGGTCCCGTGCTAACAACCCAATTCCTCTTTAATTAAAATTCTTATGCTTTATTAGTAGTGGGCCACTAAACTTGTGTGGACATAGGAATTGTTCTGATTATGTGCACCAATATTTCTCCATTTCTGTGAATAGTTCAATGGCACTAAGGACTAAGAAGAAAGCAAATAGGCAATTGGGGACTACTTTTTTTGATAGTGACTGATTTTGGAAGTTGGATACGGAAACGCAGTATAATGATGTGTGGTGCCTAAACTGATTATTGTGGAGCGATATTAGAAAATTGAACAATTCCAGAGTAAAGAATTCATGTTGTTACAGAATTTCGAGGGGTGTCAATGGCTAAACATTGCACAGTTTAACGCTTACTGCATCATTGACGTGGTAAAAGAATTCTTTGCCAATATTAATGAAAAATCGTTAACCCGGAGGAAAGGAAGAGAGAGAAT
Organism: Vitellaria paradoxa; assembly: GCA_019916065.1. Classification (NCBI taxonomy): domain Eukaryota; kingdom Viridiplantae; phylum Streptophyta; class Magnoliopsida; order Ericales; family Sapotaceae; genus Vitellaria; species Vitellaria paradoxa. The sequence continues at coordinate 19,094,487 of CM034241.1, read as the reverse complement.
CACCGGGTGGGTCCGATGTGTTGAAATTCAACTAACACTTGATGATTTTACTGAAGTGTTCCAACTACCTCAGGTTCAAAACCCCGAATTCACTTACCCGGCAGATAGATGTCCACCTTTACCTATAATAGCCAGGGAGATTTTGTCTGATAATCAAGGGTGGAATGGAGAATATAAAAAACTGGTCTCTGCTTTAAATGCCAAATACTGGGCCCTCCATATATTCTCGTGCACCAATCTCCTGCTCCAAAATAGGAACTCTAATTGTAGTCCCCTACAAGCCAGATTGATCTATGCTATTGGGATTGGGATGATGATTGATCTGCCTTCTTTTATTTGGCACCAAATTGCATACACATTTGAGCATCCAGGAGGCCAATTTACTATCCCATTTGGGGGTGCACTCACAGAAATATTCCGGAGAAGGGGAGCACACATTATTGCGAACTTGCCCATAACCACTGGACTTCAACCCTTCACTATCACATCTTATTCTAAATCCAGGGGTAATTTGGCAAAAAGCAAGAAAAGAAGAATAGAGACGGAACAAATGGAGGAGGGGAGTGGATCACAGCCTCCATGGGAAGACGATGATGAGCTTGAAGTCTCTATGACAACTCTGGTGGAGCAAATGAACCATTTAGAACATAATCAAGATGTGGATCATAGGTTGATAGTGCGAATTCAACATACTCAACAGGATATTCAGCAGCAACAACAGACACAAACTCATCTTCTACAAATTATCCTAGATCACCTTCGTGACCCCCATCGCCCTCCACCACAATCTTAGAGGAGATTTGCTCTTTTATTTTTATTCTCTTTCCTTGTTAAGACTTTGACTTCTTTTCCGAGTTAGAAGTGAGTTTTTTGTTTCAATTTGTAATCCTAAACTCGGCTACCTATTGTGTTATTATTGTACTTTTATTTTGGTTTAGTTTGCTTTTCTAGTTTATTATTTTCTTCTATGGTCATGTTGATTTATTGCTTTCATGCTTGTCCATATTATTTGCATTATGTTTTGAGCTCTATTTCTTTGTTTATGAAAGCACAGGTACACAGTAATTGAATTAAATAAGGCTACATACAACTAAGATGATAATGTGGGTAGTGCCAGGGGTCACAAGCATAAGTGGGATGTTTTGGCGGTTAGTAGTAGGGAGGAGAGTGATTCTGAAAGTTCTGTGGGTAGCTAAGGTGAATGGCCTGATGAATTCTTTATAAAAGGAAATTTGGTGCCCTTACCTGAATATGTTACCGTATTTTTAACTTTAGCACCCCACCAATTGTTTGAGGCTAGCTGGTGGGATGAAGTGGACTTAGAAATAAATGTTAGAATGGAATGGGCGGAAATTGTAATAGCTCTTGAGTGGCCCGATGCCCCACCCACTACCTTTGACCACCTTTCCAACACATCATCTGAGGACTTGTTTGACTATGAAGATATGCCACCCTTAGAAGATGTACCTAATGAGAATAGTGAGTATAAGGAGAGTAAGTCAATTGCAAATGCTAACATATCTCCTTAGTCTATAGAATCTCAAGCCAGGTCTTTACTGTTCTTCATGATGCACTCACTTTCCTTAACGACAGCATGAGGTAATATTTAACCTTTTATTTATTTTCTGTTCTGGTCTTTTATTTTAATTTCTTTTCTTTTTCGCATTATTACTAACTCCATGTCATTGGTCACTTAGGTTAATAATTTATGTTTACACATGTATCACTGTTTACCTTTCCATGTAACACTTATGTTTACACAACACACATTGGGGACAATTTGTGATTTTAGTTGGGAGGGCATGATTGCATGGTAAAAATATTTTTTTTATATAGTGACTAATGTGGGGGTGAACAACTAGTTTAAGGATGGTCGTAGTCATGGAAATAAGGAATGTGTAGATTTTAATTGTGAATAAGTAACCAACTTTGAAATTGAGTATAAATTTTTCAAATGTATGGTAGACTTTTCACTTGAGACCAAGGTAATGAAAGTATGTTAGGGAATATAGTTCATGAAACATAGTCAGTCACGTATGCCAAGACAAAGGTGGAGAGTTAGAAACCCTTCTTTTGTGAGATTTTGAGCTTGTACCGTTATTTTTTAGAGTGTTAAGCATAATACCCTTTATACTATTTTCTTTACATCTCACATTTTTTTATATATAGCTTCATTACATCGTTTTGCTTTGGTATTAAATGCAACGAGAGACTACTTTTCAATTGCATGAATGGATCAGTGATTTTGAAAAAATGTTGGTAACCTAAGGAGTGATGTTAGGCCATCTTTCTAATGTTTGAAAGCTTTTGACCCTTTTCTTTGAATTCATTGCCCTTGGAACCAAGTTGAAGCCTTTAGAGTAACATAATGAACAGAATTTTTGGAGCCACAATTTTAACCCTGTAGACCTTAGACATTTAGGTGAGCCAACCCTTGTATGCCATAGGATGTTTATGCAGTATATGCTAAGGTGTATAAGGGTAAGATTGGGAGCTAAAATATATATATATATAATTTATACATGTGAGTGGGGACATAGTTTATGAGAATCAATAACTTTAAGTTTTCCCCATATGAAAAAAAAAAAAAAAAAAAAAAACTTTAATGTTGGTATTCAAGGTGTAGAAAGGAGAAAGTTGGGGGGGTACTTAAACACATGAGTATGATAATCTTGTGGCATGTAATTTGAACTTCCATATCCGTTGTTTGTTTAGCCACTACCCCAGGCCCCGTTACAACCTAGTAAAGACCTAACGGACTCTAAGTGAAAGGTATTTTTAAGAACATCGATCCATTTCATGTGATAGATTGTGGTATTTTTGTGTATGCATTAATACATTCCATCCATGAAGCTATGTGACACTTTACACTGTTATTCTTGATATCACTTTTTGATTAGGGTTCATTGCGTTGTTTGACTTTGCATTCTTGCATGAACCATGAGAGTTACCCTTATCGAGTGAATTTTTGTTTGAGAGTGAACAATCGGGTGAGGTTTGAAGTCAAAGCCACTATTTTTGAGCATGCAGGATAGTCATGTTGAGTGAATAATATGAACTAACATTCTAGAAATTGCATGGTCAAAATAGTAAGATAGTCTCATATACATTAGGAGAATTTATGAAAAAAAATTTTGCACTTTGGTCACTTATTTCATGTTTGAAGTTAAAGCATGAATTATAGAAGTGGTTGTTACCATCCCTTGAACTAGTTTAGGAATTTTTTGGGTAGATTCATTGCAAACTCTCACAAGACTTCACTCATCCACTAAGAGAAACCTAGGGGTTTAAAAGGCTTGTTGCACATGCTAAGTGCAACCGTGTTTCCAACAAAAAGAGAAATAGGATATAGTTTAGGTTATTTCAAATAAAACCATTGATAGGGACTAGCAATGCTCTAGTTGGGGGGTGTGATTGCACTTGAAAAGTATAATTACAAGTCTGCTATTTTAACATAAAATCATTCATTTTCTTAGTTTATTCCTGTGTTTCGTTAATGTTTTCACTAATTCAGTTTATTTTCTTAAATGTAGGAAAAATGATGCAATAAGTGTGATTAGGAGTGCCGAAGATGAAGAATACGATAAGGATTAGCTCGCAGAGCGCTTACTTGGAGTTGCGGTCCGAATCGGTTCAAGACCACAGAATGCAGAGCAGCAGAAAGTGAGGGAACAATCACACTGTGGTTCGGACACCCCTTTTGGTGGTCCAGACCACCAAGAACCTGTGGCACTCGTTTTTAGTTTCATTTTTTAGGGTTTCGTGCATGGGTTATAAATACCCCATGTACGGCCGTATGAGAGGGCTTCTTCCTAACATTTTTTAGAGTGTTCTAGGGTTTTAGAGAGTGTTTTTCATTTATTCTGAAGTATGTTTTTCAAGATTTGTGGAGCATTCATTGGATTTGTTTCTGTTTTGGTGATTGTTCATCACACTTTCAATTCTTCGAAGTACGGTACTTTGTTTGCTTAGATTAATAAAAGTTTTTAGACTTATTTTCGTTTGATCTTCTTGTTTCTTTATTGATTTATGGTTATGGAATTCAATAGCATGCTAGCATAGATTTCTTTCCTTGATTTAATGTTCATGGGGATGGTGGAATGGTTAAATCATATTATGTGCTAGGGTTTTGTAGTTGAATACGCAAAAGCGTAAACATCTACATTAGTTTGTTCAAATCTGATTTTTCATTTAAAGAACATTCGAAAACAAAGGCTTTTGATCATGTTCCGGTAATCACTGATAAAAGTTTTTGGAACTTTAACTTTCTTGAAAAATCTTGAAATGAAGAAACTAGGTTTGAACCCACAAGTGAAACTTCAAGAAAATCTTTCCGATTTCATAATCCATTGGACGTGAATATGAAATTGTGTATTGTGGAATTTTTAAGAGCTTTGACGAAGATATTTTCCAATTAACTGTTCCATTTGACAAGAAATTTTAATTGGTAATTAAAGCACTGATATTATTCAATTCTATTCCACCTGAACTTGAGTGTTGAATCAAGGGTTTGTTTTATTCATCGTAGTCACTTCTAAAATTCGTTGTAGTTGTTTTCTTTAAACAATTCTAGCATTAATTTATGTTATCTTTATTTGTTGGAACAAACCTTAAGAATAGCATCTAAATTGTGTTATTTATTTTGCTTAATCCAATTCTTGAACCTAGGAGTAGAAACTTTTAAAACCTAGAAACTAAAACTTTAGATTCAACCTCAGACTCATTGAGTTAAAACTATACCGCACACCCTTGCACTTGGGGCTTTAGAATATAACTGCAATATTTACACGCGGTCACATGTCTCCAGTTACTAGATGGGAGACAACCCCAACCTATGTGTGAGTTTGCGATATATAATTTTCTAAGGGGTGAGTATTCACCAAGGTAGAGGTTGTTGGAGTATGGTTCATTACTCATAAGGAACATATAGGAAGTTGGGGATTGTGAGGTTTGACCCGCAGTGCAGAAGTGTACAAGTTTTGGAGTATCTCACTAGTAGGTTCATTGATAGTGTCACTTGCAAAAATAGTAGTAGTGTAGCTGGAGTAATTAGCTCATTGGGAGCTCGCTAGATGATCATTAGCTTCACTAGGAAAAATAGTGCGTGGCAGAGGATACTCGCTAGGGCGAAACTTGCTAGGAACTCACTAGGAGTTTTGCCCTAGTGAGTGGTGCGAACTAGTTTTAGATTAGGGCTTTTATGAGGCTCATTTTTTGCCAAATATATTGCACCTATATATGTGTGTGTTTTATTTGTACACTAGAGCATGAGTTGAAATTAGGGTTTTTAAGGAGTTAGGGTTTTACAAATTCTCTTTGTAATTATATTCTTCAACTCCATTCTTAGAGTTCCTTAATAATTGAAAACTAGATTTTGTACCCATGGACATAGGCAAATTGTCAAACCACATAAACCTTTGTGTTCTAGTTTTGTATTTCTTGTTTTGATTCATTGCATTAGATTGCAAAAGTGATCCAAAGTTTCTGTGACTGGAACTTTCAAACAACATTAATAAATAAGTTATTGGATAAATCCAACGAATATATATTTAATTAATAAAAATTAAATATATCATACAAATATCAATCATATTATACAGTTTCAATTTGTATTTGATTATATACATTTCATAATCAAGCTCGAGTGACTACTCTTAAATCACACTTTGGGCATCAATTCTCCTCAAAGGCCCCCTCGACTTGATATTGATCTGATTTGTTTATGTCAAGACATACTACTTTTGATGGTAGTCATTTTATCTATTTATGCTATAACTCCAAGTGTAATAGGGTGAAATTTAAAAATAGTGACACTATTAAATTTGTTAAAAATTCCATCTTTTTTGTTTTTTTAATACTCTTTAATGAAGCTATTACTTTAAGGAAATGTTTGTTTTGATAGTAACGGAGAGTTAAATTTTACTAAAATAATTTTTACTCTCTATTATATTAGTATGGAAGACGAGGCAACAATTACCCTGTGGTAATGATTACCCTCATATGGGTTAAATTATTACCTGGGGAGGAGATAGGTAACACGGAGTAATAGAAAAAATTACCATTTTCTCATTACTCCCATAAAATATTTTTTTACACTCCTTTAAAATCCTAAGATATGCTCTCCTATAAATAATTACAATAAATATTATAAAATAATAATTTACTTAACCAAACTAAAATTAATTAATTATTAAGTTATTTTATCAAAATAATAATTGACTATTAAAATGATTTATTTTATTTTATTAAATCAATATTATTGAGATATTAATTTATGATTAAAATTATTTATTTTCTTAAATTAAAATTATTTTTAATCAATAGTAATTACTTATTAAAATGATTTATTTTGTTAAATTATGTTATTAGATAAAAATTATTTCTCATAAATAATAATTTAATAGATTATGTATTGTATTGCTACAATTTATAAAAATTGATAATTTATTTAAACAAACTAAAGTTAGTTATTTTATTAAAGGATTTTATCAAAATAAAATAATTTTTAACAAATAAAAATTCATTATTAAAATTAATTGCTACTAAAAATTATTTTTATAATTGATATTTTAACTTAAAACTATATATTTTAATAATATATATCTTATTAAAACTAATTATTATTAAAATATAAATCATTGTGGTGATTTATTTTATTATAATATTTTACTAATACTAAACATTAACTTTTACACATTGATCAATTTACCTTCATTTTAAACATAATTAACTTTTACCTTTCAAAATTTTTAGCATTTTAAATATAATATAATTATTACCGAATAATATTTACTCTCTCAATCCAACTATAAGCATCATAAACTTATTGCCCCATTAACTATTACTGGGGGTGATAATTATCCCCTGTAATCTTTTACCCTTAAAATTTTCAACTCGTATCAAATGTTTATGTTTGTTTTGGGGGTAACAGAAGACAAATTTTACTAGAATAATTTTTATCCTCCATTATATTAATTTAAAAAAAGGGGTAATAATTATACCTGGAGTAGAGATTATCCCCCATTTATGAGTAAATTGTTGGGGGAGGTGGATAATAGGGAGTAATAAGAAAATTATATATTTTTTACCATTACCTCTGTAAAATATTCCTTTGCACCCTTATAAAACTCTAGGCAACGTTTTTTCATAAATAATTAAAATAAATATTATAAAATAGTAATTTATTTAATCAATTTAAAATTAATTAATTATTAAATTATTTTATCAAAATAATATTTAATAAATAATAATTACTTAAATTGTTATTTATTAAATTAATACCATTGAAATATTAATTTATTGCTAACATGATTTATTTTCTCAAATTAGAGAAAAAGAGAAAGAAAGAGAAAATAAATCATTTTAACAATAAATTAAATTATTCTTAATAAATGGTAAATACTTATTAAAATGTTTTATTGAATAAAAATTATTTCTTGTACATAATAATTTATGATTACGTATTGTATTGATATAGTTTATTAAAATTAATAATTTATTTAAATAAACTAAAATTAGTTGTTTTATTAAAATATTTTATCAAAATAAAAATAATTTTAATAAATAATAATTCATTATTAAAACTAATTACTACTGAAATATTAATTTATGACAAAATTATTTTTTATAATTAATTTTATATTTAAAATTTTATATTTGATAATATATATTTTATTAAAAATAATTATTATTAAAATAACAATTATTATGATGATTTATTTTGTTATAATATTTTATTAAAATTAAATATTAACTTTTACTCTTAGTTAATTTATCTTCATTTCAAACACGATTAATTTTTATTTCTTTAAAATTTTTTACATTACAAGCATAATATAATTATTATCAGTTAATATTTATTTTTTTTAATCTAACCATAAGTACCATTACCTTATTATTAGGATAACAATTACCTCTATAATTTTTTACCCCAAAATTTTTTTCCTAATACCAAACTTTACCTAATAATATTTAAAAAAAAGTTGCCTCAATAATTTAATTTTACTTTTATTTTTATAAACACTAATTTTGTTCCTTTTGTGGCCCTCAACGGCTAGGGTCGGACGACCGTAATTGTATGTCTATTTTATTAGCGTATTTTATTCAGACTTCTGTTGCATATTTGGCGATAATGTGTATGGAAATGGCAAATTACATTTTTAGTAGCTTTGATATAAATAGTGCATTTATATACAAATTTCACATTTAGTGTGTGTTTTAAGTGAAAAAAAGTAAGATAAATTGAGATAAATTGAGAGTTTGTAATGCGTGCAGTGAAAGAAAAAAATTGATGTAATATAAAGTTAACAGAAATTTATAGAATTTTTTGTTATTTTTTTACAAATCAAACGGTGCCTTAATTGTTTTTTTTAAATTTAGGATTATCATCCCAAACACCTCCCACTCCACCGGACACACCCCTCCCCCCCCCCCTCTCTCTCTCTCTCTCTCTCAAGGGATCCATCTTATTTTGTCACCGTAGTAAGAGTTGCTTATTATATATTTACGTGATTTTCAAAAGAAGAGCATGCAGAGGTCGGTTTGATTCAAATAGTCTCAAATCTAGGATTCAATTATTCCAAAAATTTAGGTGATATTTGGTTTTGTTAAGTCACCAATTATCTCAAACAATGTATACCAAATTATTTCAACACTTCCCCTCACGTGCAAATTCGGAGTTCACGTATAAATTAAGACTCACATGCAACTCCTAATTTGCACATGAAGTAGAGACAAATAAACCAAATCAAATAAAGTGCACCAATATAAATAAATAAAGTGTGCAAAAATAAATGAGAGATAACAAGATTTGAACCAAGAAACTCTTAGAATTAAAGGTCTAATATCATGTTAAGTTGGTAACTATCCCAAAGTTTAAATTATTAGAAAATAGGTCCAATAATGTATATCAAGTTATTTCAACAGGTTTATATTTTTATTTTTTGTTTTCTATATTTTGTTTTATGTATTTTATATTTTTAAAATCTCAAAATATGAAAAACAAAAAAATGCATTTAGTTTGACATTTTTTATTTTCTTTATTTTGAATTTTTTTATTTTGGGTTAAAAACGTTCAAAATAACTTTTTGTCATTTTGTATTTCATGTGCGAACCTGTTTTCTATTTTCTAAGATAAATTTTGAAAACATAAGTGACTAAATGTGTTTTAAACTGTTTTTCTTATTTTTAAAAATATAAAATAAAAGATAAGATCAAAACAGATATACCAAATGTCACCTTACGAACAGGAATTCGTGATGCTTCAAGACTCCACACCCAAACCTAGCCAACCCATAGAATCTCGATTTGGAACTAAAATTTGAAAATGTTTTATATAAGAAGTGTGGCCTAAGGAATCAGCCCACCAAAACTAATTTCATAACTAATAGGCCGGTTCAATGCAATCAAATTATATTGCTAAATTATAACTAATGGCCAGGGTCAATATACAAACTAGACTTTAAAGCCCAGTGCACCATACTAGGGTCAAGGAGGCTTCTATTGTGAAAGATAAACTTTATTTTTTCACAATTTTCAATTACGACTGCGAATGAGTCTAGACCAACAGACTATACTGTTTAAGTTTGATTAAAAAATCTTATCAACTTTGAAAACGTGCTTAACTTTGATTTATTAAATTTTTAAATTGAGTTTTAATCAATTAGGGTTTGTTTGGAGTAAGAAAAAATGAGATAAATTGAGATAAATTGTGGTTTGAGGGGAGTTCGTAATGCGTGCAATGAGAGAAAAAAGTTGATATAATAAAAAATTAATAGAGATTTATAGAGATTGTTGAAAATTTTCAACAAATTTTACCTTACCAAACCAAACGGGCCCTTAATCGAATTTGAGTAACTTATTTATTTTATAAAAATTTAAGCTAATTTGATCCGTGTCGAACTCAAATTATAAATTATCTATAAACTCAATTTTATATAACTATTTTAATAAATTGAACACAAACTAAAATTGAATTCTTTAATTTGTTTAACTACTCTAATTATTTCCAAGTGATGCGGGGCTTGAAGAGATGAGTACTCCATTAATATATTGGCACTAGAGAAAAGCTAGCAAACCTATTTGGTTAGGCCTTCTCCGTACTCTTATCTTTCTGTAATTCTTTCTATTTTTAATTTTAAAGTGACACTTCATTTACTAATAAATATAATGGAAATATTTGGATCTCAATCTTCCAATCACCATTTAAAGATTATCTTTCCGCTTACTTTTTGCAAAACACTAAACTAAAGCTAAAGATACCTACTTAAAATAATATTTTAAAAAATAACCAAATACAATACATGACATGTTTATCAATTCCTAATCAGAAGGCTAAAGTACCAAATAAATAAATAAATAAGAAAAACAGAAGACGCACCCTACCATCATTGGATTCTAGCAACATAAAAAAGAAGAGGTTCACCTTAGTTTCATATATAATTGACTAAATTATTCCTTTTGGTAATTAACTTCTTAAAAATATCTTTTATAATTCCTTAAAATAGTTTTAAATAGTTTTCTTACAAAAAAATTCTAATAAATTGCAAAAAAACAAACTTATTAAAAACATATTATATAGAAATAATGTCGGTAGCATTTAAAGGATGTGTTTGAAGTGATAAAAAATAAAACAAATGAGATAAAGTGAAATAAAGTGATATAAGTTGTGAGTTTATAATTTATGTAGTAAAATAAAAAGTGAATAAATTTTAGATATTTTTAAAAATTTTCAAAAATTTATAACAAATTAAACGGAACCAATATATATATATATATATATATATTTATTGAATAAATAAAAAATAAAAAATAAAATCAACTGTCACTTCTAAACGTACTTTTGGTGTCCTAATAGCGATGCCAAAAAGCCTACTTTGGCACTACCGATGCAAATAGGTAAGAGCCGACGATGGATGCCAAGAGCATTGTAATAATTCACATATTTATAGTCAAATTTGTTCATTTTCAATTTAGTTAGGTATAAAGCTAGTATTTCTCAAAAAATCACTCATCTCCGTACTATTCTTACATAAGTATATTTAACCTTAAAATTTTAATAGAATTTAGTTTTTGCATGACTTTAAAACTTATTGTATTATAAAGAGGTCAAATTATACATATATGATATTTAAAATACGTGCTATTATGAAAATGTCGAAATATATATAATTATACTTCTTTCACTTAAATGATATAGGGCAAAAGAGTTTCATCACGCCTAAGTAGTACCTCGCCTAATTTCTCATTAACTCTCTTTTTGTTTTTTTTTTTTTTTTTTTGAATTGTAAATTCTCATTAACTCGCCTACATTATCGCCAATTTTTTCTAAACTTAATGGCTCCCCATTAGGCAACAGAAAAAAAAAAAAAAAAGAAATCATTTATTTTTCAAATGCCCATTCTTTAAAAAAGTTAGAGACATCATTAGCAATTTCTGCCTAGTTAACCAGAGAAATCAAAAATAGAGTGCTAAAATAAATTGAGTCATTAGATATAGGCTCCGTTTGGAACTACACAAAATAAAATAAAATCTTATAAATCTTTACAAACACGAATTACGAGACAATAAAATTTAAATTTTTCACTCAATGCACGAATTATGAAACATTTACTTTTATAATTTTATTTTATTTTATACATTTTTATACAACTCCAAACACACCCATAATAAGAAAGTTTTTGCTAATATAATAACACGATTGGCATAGATAGCAATGATGTATCACATTTGGATAGAGTGGAACACAAGAATGTTCATAAGAATTATTTTTGTAGTATTTATCATAATTAACAAAATTAAGCATGAAATACGACTGAAAGTATCAAAATTAGAAAGGATTAAATATACAAATATATATGTACTGATTTGGACAAATTAGAGTATTCAAAATTTTGTATTGAGCATCATCTATTCGTAACACTAGAATATGCTTTTCATGACTTTGTATTCTTTTCTCATACAAATGCAAAAAAGTTTACATCCAAAAAAAAAAATCGTTAGTTCGGATTCCTTGTCTTTTATAATTTTTTTTTTTACCCAAGTTTATTTATTTATTTGGTTTCAAGTTTGGAGGTGTTTAAAGATCAAAAATTAGAAAAAGTTAGAAAAAATTTATTGTGTCAATTATTTTTTGATGTTTAGAAAATAGAATGACCCGTTTTAACAAATTTTATTGGAATGAAATTAAATTATTCGTTCTAATAATTTTGATAAAAAAATTATCAAAAAATTAACAAAAAATTAACCAAAAACTGACAATAATTAGTAAAATTATAAAATTTAAAATTTTAAAATAAATACATAAAAAATTAAAATGATCAAAAATTTATAACTTCGTACAATTTTTTAATAAATTTTACACATCCAAACGGGCCCTTTATTTATTTAGAGGCCCGTGCTTGGCAAGGGGGTAGACTTCTGACTGAGAGGTCATAAGTAAATCCATTTATTGCACAATAGTCCAAAAAGCAAGTAAAACATCAAATCAAAATACGTTCACACAATTAAAAAAAATACGTACACGCATATATATTTAAAAAATATTTAGCTTACCAAAATATAACTATCTCTCATTTTTCCTATTTAACTTTCGGTACGTATATCTTTGACATTAACTTTTTTTTTTTTTTTTTTTTTTTTAAATCTTTGGCATCCGAACCACACCTCAAAGCGTATTACTTGCACAGGCATACAAGGCTACAACCAACAAGCAACTGTTTACCGCCGGCTGTAACTTCCGCCGACTATTTTCCGTCCTCTTGAACTTCTAGCCTAAGAAATGATGCCGTTTTATCACGTGAATCACCATCTACCAGCAACGCACTATCCCACTCCCGAGTCGGAGAAGCTGACGGAGTGTAGTACACGGGCGAGGCACACGGAGTTGAGAATGGCGTCGTATGGATATCCTCCTCGACCGTCACGGTAGCATTCGGTGAATCTCCGGCGACCCCTTTTAAACACTCCTCCAACGACATCGTCTGTGTCTGCTTGGGAACTTTCTCAGCCGAAGACAGGGGGAGAGACTTCTCAGAGTCTACGTCTTCTCTCTCCTCCTTGATTGTGAACAAGACCCTTGACGGTCCGTACATCCCCTGCAACTTCAACACGTCGATCATCGCCTCCGCCGGAACATCCGGCGCCGACCCAGCCGCAGCCCGAGTGGGGCCAGGGGCGCCGCAACTGTCGGGCTTTACCCTGGATTGGTGCTTCCAGCAGAGGAAATAGAGGAGCTCCTTGGACCCGGCTGTGGAGGCTGAGGATGAGTCGCAGCCACAAAATTCAGGCTGGTCTTCGGCGTCCCGGGCTGTGCTCGTCCGACGGAAGGCGCGTCGCCGCCGGAGGACGTAGACGAGCTGGACAAGCAGGGCCACCAGCGAAACCACGAAGACTATAGTCAAAGCTATCCCGAGCTTGCTCAGCCCGCTCATGTCTGAAAAACCAAACACTTGAAAAGTCTTACACTGGATTGTTATTCGATGGGGGGGGGGGTGGTTTTGATCAAATGGTATACCGGTGACTTTTCGGTAACGGAGAGAGAAAACTTTGATGCCTGAGCTGTTGGGTTACCGGGTGTAGCCGGTGACGGTAGCAGGTCTAACGGATAAGTGGAATTGAGAAAGAAATTTCTTGGAAATGGGGGAAGGGGTAGTCGGGTGACGTGGACAGTTTTTAAATTTTGAATTTATTTCGCGGAAAGGAAAGGGAAGGTGGCGTCCTGTTGGTTGGCAGTTCACGTTCTTGGTTTGAGGACCTTTGTCTCCGGGAGATATTTTTGGCAAAAAAAATAGTCTCTTTTTTTTTTTTTTTTTTTTTATGTGGGTTTGAGAAGGAAAATAGTGAGCGTAGGAGCGCAGTTATTATTTTTTAATTAAAAAAAAATTAACTTCTTAGTAATTAGATTTTGAATTTATTTTACTTAGGAATGTCAATAAAATAAGTACATGAAAGTATTCGGCTCAATCGAACTCAATAAAAACACATTAAAAAATACCATAATAAAATTGAGACAGTTTTAGAATTGAAATTCAGGCCACGTTTGGAGTCTCAACATTTCTCAAAAAACTTCAAAAAATATCAAAAGTTTACAAAAAAGTTCAAAAGGTCCAACGCGCATCATTTTCGATGAATAATATTTTCTGTCAATAAAAAGAGGGTTTCCAACTACTCATGAGGTTTGGCGCCCAAACGGAAAACACATCCAGATCGACTCCGTTGGAACACATCTGCCCCACCCGTTGGAACCGAAACTGGGTTTAAACCCAGATCTGGGACTAAAATCAGAAATGAGGAATGTAGGAGCAAGGAAGATCACCAATCTCATCCCACAGTTGATGTATAGGCTGACAAAACTACATTTGGAGTCACTAATCATACAATATTTCAACAAAAGCATGTCAAAAATAGAAACCATTGAGTGTGTGTACGCCGACGAGGAAGCGCTGAAACAAACTTGCCGCTGATGGACCGTCGCCTCAGGTTATATCTCAGGCCGCTGCACTTCAAATTACCTTCTTTCGTCGAACTCCGCAGCCAATAACGTGATTGGGAGATCTTCTTCTTCATTGTTGGAGCTGGTTTCAGAGGTTTTGATTGATAAACATACGGAAGATAGAAACGTATAAGGAATCTCTGCTATTGCAGAGCTCAAGCAGAAGGAAGTCACTTCAGATGTGGAAGAAGGGTTGAAACAACGCCGTTTTGGGCACTGTTGGAGACCAAAAAAGCCCCAAATTGGATGACACTCCAAACGGCCAAAAACACTGTTGAGTGTCAGCTTTTGATTTTTTTTGAGAAGTTTTGGAGCTCCAAACGAGCCCTCAATCTATTCGGATTTGGGACAAGTTTGAAATTTACCTATAGGGTACACATTAAGTATCCACTCACTAAAATAAAATAAAATATATATTTATATATTTAAAAATTTATCCCTAAAATGAAATTTTTAAAATTCTTAAACCAAGGTCATTTATGAAATTTTGTTTATTTTTACCCTAATATATAATATCGTATATCATAGCCGCAACTCTTAAATCTAAGAATCAAAACCCTCTTCAGTCTTCTTTCCCGTCGCTTGCAATTGTTGCTTGCAATCAATGTTTTAATTAATTTCAAAGTTCTTTGTACATGTATGTGTATATATTGTTTAATTCTTTTTCTAATTTAAATTACCTTCATTTTCTCTTTTATTAAACTTTTTCAATTTTTCCATAAAACAATTCGAGTTGCTAGTATTTTGCTTGAACTAATGACTTGGATCTTTAATGGTTTGTTGGCGGCTCCTCTTAGGTTTGTTGGGATAATTCCTTTGAACGTATTTAATTTATGATTTATTATGTATTATTTTCTCATACTATGAATTGTTCCATATTAAGTTGTTTTTTATGAACTTGATTCCTATTATACTATTTCAAGGATTTGCCTATGTGTATTTTGTATATTTATTTGTACTATTTATAGTATATTTCTTTTATATTTCAAAAAAAAAACTTAGTGGTTCTTTGACTAACGAATTTGTTCAATTTAATAAATTTAACATTTTTGTCACTTATTAATTTTTTTTTATTTTTGATCTTAAATCGGGTATTTAACTAGTACTTAATAGGTAATTTGATTTATTAAACATAAATGGGTTTCTTGGGTTTGGGACGGGTTTCTCGGGTTTGAGATTCCAATTAAAAAAATAAACGGTCTAGGACAGTAATAATAAGTAAAAATAAACGATTTTGATAATAAAATTAGCTAATTAGATAGATATCCTATCCGTTTAAATTCCTAATTTCACTTACAACTCTTATGGTTTTACTTTTGTACACTTAAACTCCACAAGTTTTAATAATGTGCATTTACACTCGTTATCATCAAACTCTATTAACCTCTATGAAATTAAAAGTTATTTAGCTAATTTCATTCCTAAGTTGGTTGCTTGATTGTTATGACATTAACTGCTTAATATTTGGATGCTTGCTAAATGGGAAAGGGGGTTAACATCCATTGTTGATGTTAGCCTGCAGCAAGCAAATGCTGCCTGCACGTTTAAATTTAAAAAATTTTTTTTTTCATATGTTTGTTTCAAACAAGCAAAGCACGCGTTTTTTTTTTTTTAAAACTTAACTAGCAGTTACTATTTTTTGACATTTTTTTTAAATAATTAAATTTATTTTCTTACATTTTAAATTTCTTTTAAATATTATTTTAAATATTGAAGGGCAAAACTTTTAAATTAACAAAAAATTTAAAAGTTAATTTTTTTCCTTTCTAAACACAAAAAATTAATTTTTTTTAGTAGCCAATTAGTATTCAATTAAAAAAAAATTAGCTTTTTTCATCTTCTCAAGCTTCACGGGTTTAAACCAATCAAAATACAGTTTTGCCGATTTGAACCAAAAAAATTAAAAAAAGAAAACGTTAAACACGCGGCCAGCATTTGCTAGCACGGAGCTAACATCCACAATCGATGTTACCCCTCTCCCGGCTTCTTGCGAAATGACGACTGGTGATGACTGATGGTTGATGGGATGTATTCTTGGTTTTCCATGATCTAATTTATCTTTCTGTTGTGGTTTGCTGGTTGCATTTGAGTACTACTTTGTGTTCTTGTGGATTGCCATTTGTGTACTGAAGCTGTGGTGGGTTAAACTATTTGACCTCCATGTAAATTTTTTTTATTTAATACTTTTTTAGTAAAAATATATTTAATTCTTTCTTTGGCAATAAAAATTAATTTTTTTGTGGTAAAAATATATTTAATCCTTTTTTTTTTTTGGCTTACCAGAGACTAAGGCAAGAAGTTGATTTATTTGACCTTTATGTAAATTTTCTTATGTAATTCTTTTTTAATAAAAAATTATCTAATTCTTTATTTTGAAATAAAAAATTATTTAATTCTTTTTTGACAATAAAAAATATTCTTTTTTGGGAATAAAAAATCATTTAATTCTTTTTTCTGGTTTAGCGAAGGATAAGACAAAAGTTAGTTTTATTTGACCTTTATGTAAATTTTTCTATTTAATTCTTTTTTTGTAATAAAAATATT
Source organism: Vitellaria paradoxa (assembly GCA_019916065.1). Taxonomy (NCBI): domain Eukaryota; kingdom Viridiplantae; phylum Streptophyta; class Magnoliopsida; order Ericales; family Sapotaceae; genus Vitellaria; species Vitellaria paradoxa. The sequence continues at coordinate 19,077,452 of CM034241.1, read as the reverse complement.
TTTTAATTCATTTTTTGTAATAAAAAAATTATTTAATTCTTTTTTTAATAAAAATTTATTTAATTCTTTTTTTGGCAATAAAAATTTATTTTTTTTGCAATAAAAAATTTAGAATGCAGTAAGAGTATGGTGATACTTGGCTTAAGAATGCAAAGAACAAGAGTTATTGAGCCTGTATGTAGTGAGGGTATAATGGTCACTTTATAGTGTTTAGTTTGTAAACCATTAAATTTGGATGAAATATTTAACTAGAGAGGGTGTAAGTGACTATCATACAAATCTTAAGGGATATACGTGTACATTATTGAAACCTGTGAGATTTAAGTATACAAAGGCAAAACCACAAGGAGTATAAGTGAAATAAGCCTCTTAACTTTTTGTAAATTTAACATTTTTACCCCTTATGATTTGAAAAAATTTAAAAATGTAAAAAGTAAATATGGTCACTTAAAAAAAAGATAAAAAAAAAAGTTAGAAATTGAGTAACTAGTTATGGCACCGAACGCACATTTTATATGTTAAACTAACGTTGACTTGATGTACAGGAATTGTATAATATTTTTTTAGATTAAATATAATATTAAATATATTAGAAAATATTTCAATTAAGTTGTATAATTTCATAAAATAATTATTGAGTTATTTTTTATATTTTTTTATTTGTATTAATGTTAGTGAATCGATAAAATTGATCAAAGTCAGGTTTTTATATGAATATTAAAAATTTATATTTTATCAAATCTTAATCCAACCTAATCTTAAAAATTAAAATTTGATTTAATATTAAATCACAATCTTACCTAATCAATCTGATCTATTTTTATTTCAAATTATTTATTAATTTTAATATATATTTTTAGTTTTTATTACTCATTTAACAAAATTAGTATGAGTTAGAAATACTATTAATTTTAATTATATTTAATTAAAATTTTGATTAGTTTTATAAAATAACTCAAATTAAAAATATTATTTTTATTAATTGTATATTGTTCTTTATAAAGATAACTCAAATATTGAGAATTATTAATCAAATTTTCAATCGATGGTCAACATGACTAATTTAACTTTAAAATTAAATTTAAAAAAATTACATTCTAACTTACTTGATATTTAGGCACTTCCAAACCTAATTAATAGTATGTATTTTTTATATTTTAAATGTAAAATATGCTAAGAGTTATTATTGTGAGAAGAGTTAATTTTCTTTTAATAGTGTTCAGTCATTTTTAAATCATTTCCAATTCTAACTATTATTTAAATTTTTTTCTTTGTGTTTTAAAATTTAATTGGCTAAAAATTATGGATATGACCAACTCAAATTTAAAATTAGAATTTTTTTAAAAATAATTCCCAAGCTTAAATAATATTTCGATACCTTTTTTTGTATTTTCAAATTTAAGATATGATAAAAGTTATTATTGCAATAGAAGTTATATTTTTTAAATTTAATTATTATTTAATACTTTTTAAATCTTTTTTTCTCCCGAATTAATTGTTTAATAAATTTTATAGCTATAGTAAACCAATAGAAAAATTTCATTTAAAAAATCAATGAGTTTAATTTACATTGATGAATCATATGTCACAACTATAATAGTTTTATGGACAAAGGAAAAGTGGAGTTGTGATCGTTTACTGAGGGTAAGACAGAAAGAAGTAAAGATTTTGTGAATAAGAGCAAAAAAATATAAAAAAATAAAAAAATTGTATTTGATTCAAAGATTTGTAAAAATAGAAAAATTAGAATAGTAAATACTGAGAGTGTCACTCAAGATTTAGTAACAAAATTTTAATTAATTTTATAAAAATAACTTTAATTAAAATATTTTTATTAATTATACTTTATGTTTTAAAAAAATATTATCAACTTGACCAATTTAAATTTAAATTTAGAATTTAGAAAAAAAACTAACTTTCAAGACTAATTTTATTCAAAGATTTATAAAAATAAAAATAAAAATAAGATGATAAGTACAAAAAGTGGTACATAAAATTTGATAATATTTTTTTGATTGATTTTAAAAAATAACTCAATCTTAGGGTGTGTTTGGAGTTTCAAAAAAAATAAAAAATAACCAATGAATGGGATTGATGTGATGTAAAAATGATAGGTGGTAAAATATGATTGGATGAATTTAAAAAATTTTGAAATTTTTTAAAATTTTTTAATTTTATTTGAAGCTTCAAACGAGGTCTTAAACTCTCATTTTTTTCTCTCTCCCTCTCTCTCTCAGCAAAATCACCCTCCCTCCCCCTCTTTCTCTCTTCCTTCCCAGATGCTGCCACGCAAACACATTCCCCACTCAAAGAGATGTGTATATATAAATGTAAACGGCGAGTAGTGTACTTGTTTTTCTTTGTTGGTTGTGACTTGGTAGAGATAAATTAATTAGTTTTGTCCTTGCACGCCAGGTCTTGCAGATTCCCGAAAAAAACAAAAACAGTGGTTTTCAAAGTCTCGCCGCCTTTCTGGACTTCAGAATTTAGGATTAAGGGTTTCAGTAAAAAAAATTCACTGTAGAGTTACATTGGAAAGATAAATTGTTAAAATTTTTTTATTCTTTAATTACGTGTAATTTTTATATTTCGTATTAATTATATTTTAATCATATTTTTAAAATTTTTATTTTTATTTTAAAAATAAATTAGAACCATTAAATTAAATACAAAAAAATCTCAACCGTTCATCTTTTCACTGTAACTTCTATAGTAGATTTTTCACTGCACCTCTCTTGAGCCCCAAAATTTATTTAAAAACCCATAATGTTTCATGTTGTATAAAATTATATAAAATTATAAAAGTTAATATCTCGTATTTTATGTAATGAGTAAATTTTATCGTAATTCGTGTTTATAGAGATTTTTAGAATTTTATATTATTTTATTTAACTCCAAACACACCAAATGTTACCATCTCATTCTTATTTAGCAAGAGATGTTGATGGGATAAAATCAACTAAAATTTATTAATTTTTATATTTTCTTTCAATCTAATTTCATTACATATTACTTTCACATTAAATTTTTATATTTTTTTGGATACTTTTTGGCCTAACGTTTTTTCTAGCCAAACACCCCCTTAATTATATTACACCAAATTAAATCACAGGACTCCATTGCAGCCCCCCAAATATTAAATTTAAACTATATGTGAACTTAGGGGTTGTTTGGTTGAAAAAAAAAAGTTGAAGAAAAAAAAGTAAAAGTAAAAAAATATAACATAAATGTGATACGTATTAAAATTTTATTGAAAAAAAATATAAAAAATAATAAAAATTTGATGACTTTGGATATTTTTGAGTCGGCCAAACAGGCCCTAAATTTTGATACACTATTAGTGTAATAAGTGATCAATCATAACATGATGTATTGGTATTTTGTAATATAATTAATTATGAATAGGGACGGAGGAAGGCCAAGCCCGAGGGTAAAATACTAAAACAGCAGGAAAGTGAACGATTGGGATTTAAAAAAGTAAAATAAACAGTAGTGCAAAAAACAACAAGGAAATCAGGTCATATTCTAAAAGTCAATTTCTGTAAATAATTATGTGTGCACTTTCTACATACTGAACGCGGAAGAACAAAAACTGATCACCCGATGATCGATGACAAAATATATATAAACTCAAAAGAAAATGAAAAAAGTTCAGTTTTATTTTTCGTACCATGATTCCATAAGCAAGTCCTTGAGTTCCAACTGTTAGAAGAAAAGAAAAGAATTCTTGTTTATTGATGTATTTTGAATACAAGATACAAGGTCCCTTATATAAGCGGGACAATAACCCTAATCCTAGTATGATATGGATAGGATAATAACCCTAATCCTAGTATGATATGGATAGTAATCCTAATTATGGTATGATACATAATAAGGAATCCATAAATTACAAGATTCTAAATATAATACTAACTATATATAATACCAAACTTAACACCCCCCCTCAAACTCAAGGTGGTAACGCAGGAATCAACTTGAGTTTGGCGATTAATTCAGAAAAGCGGCCAGGAGGATGAGCCTTTGTGAAGAGATCTGCAATTTGATTCGCTGAAGATACAGAAATAAGACGAACAGAGCCTTGTCTGACATGTTGACGAATAAAGTGACAATCTATTTCAATGTATTTGGTGCGATCATGAAAAACATCATTGTGAGCAATCTGAGTAGCACTTTGATTGTCACAATATAATAGAGTGCCTGTAGAATGAGGGACACCCATATAGTGCTCGACGAAGCTTGCAAACATGAGAAGACGGAACAGATGAGCCAGGAGGAGGCTGCATGTAGACTTCCTCAGTGAGATCACCATTCAGAAAAGCATTCTTAACATCCATCTGATGAATGTCCCAGTTACGAGCAGCAGAAATAGCAAGTAAGCTGCGAACAGATGTAAGCCTAGCAACAGGAGCAAAAGTTTCTTCATAGTCAATGTCATACTCCTGAGTGAAACCTCGAGCAACAAGACGAGCTTTGTGTCGCTCAATGGAACCATCTGAACGAGTTTTGATTTTGTAAATCCATTTGCAACTGATAGCAGTTTTCCCAGGAGGAAGAGGAACCACATCCCAAGTATGAGTTTTCTCAAGAGCCTGTAGCTCATCATCCATAGCGTGCTGCCATAAAGGATTAGTACAAGCCTCACGGTAGGAAGAAGGTTCATGAGTAGAAAAGGCAGCAGAACCAACAATATAATCACGAAGACGAACAGAAGGCTGTGTTACCCGTTTAGGACGTTCTGAAGGAGGAGAATTGTCAATAGGAGAGGGGGGAGAATACTCATCAGGAGTGGTCACAGGTCCAGCAGAAGGCCCAGGTGTCTCGGGATGAATCGTAAGCAGTGGCGGCTGAGAAATCTGTGGACTTTCTGCATCAAATATGTCAGAATGAAAATCAGTAGAAACATCAGTAAAAAGAGGAATGTGGGAAGAGGGAGAAAGTTGAAATGAAGAAAGAGTGGAAAACATCTTGTGTTCCCAAAAGACAACATGTCGTGAGACACGAAGACGCCGAGAAATGGGATCCCAACAACGATACCCTTTATGTTCAATACCATAACCCAGGAAGCAACAGAGACGAGAGCGTGGTTCAAGTTTAGTGCGTTCATGAGGTTGAAGAAGAACAAAACAAGCAGAACCAAACACTCTAAGATGAGAATAATCAGGAGGAAATCCATACAAGCGTTCAAAAGGGGTAGTATTACCAAGGACAGAGGTGGGAACACGATTAATGGTATAGGCGGCAGTAAGAGCAGCTTCCCCCCAAAATTTTTCTGGACAAGAGGATGAAATAAGAAGGGCACGAATTGTATCAAGAAGATGACGGTGTTTGCGTTTAGCCCGACCATTCTGCTGAGATGTCCCAGGACAAGAAAGATGAGATAGGGTCCCCTGAGAACAGAGAGCAGATAGAACCTCAGAGTCAAGATATTCCATAGCATTATCAGATCGAAAAACTTTGATTGTACTAGAAAATTGGTTTTTCACCATTGCTGAGAAATCAGAGTATATTTGTTTAAGTTCAGAACGTTTAGTCAAAAGGTACAACCAAGTATAACGGGTAAAATCATCCACAAAAATAACAAAATAGCGAGAGCCGCCCATAGTGGGAGTGGGTGAAGGCCCCCAAATATCCGAGTGAACAATATCAAAAGGTGCAAGAGAAACAGAATTGCTATTATTAAAAGGTAAAGCATGTTGTTTAGCAGTTTGACATGATAAACAATCAGTTTTCTCAGAAACCACATGACCCAATTGACCACTAGAAATTAAGGTTTTCAAACGACTAAAAGACACGTGACCCAAACGACAATGCCAAAGATTAAAAGTAGAGGCTGGGGAAGCAGAAGCAGCAGCGGAAGCAGCAGAAGCAGCAGCGGAAGTAGCAAAAGGTAGTGAAAGCTGGAGGTAAACAATCTCAAACAGACGTCCATGCTTACGGCCGATCCCAAGAACCTATTTCGTCCGTGGATCCTGCACCAAACAACCAGAAGCAGAAAAAGTAATGATGAGACCCAGGTCACATAATTGACCAATAGACACAAGATTTAAAGTAAGATTGGGAATATGATAAACATCAGAAAGAGAAATAGATGGTGTAGAAATGTGACCAGTATGAGTAACAGACATATGGGTACCATCAGCAGTATGAATGGTGGGAATAGAAGATGATGGAGCAATGGAGGAAAAAATAGTAGAATCCGAAGTCATATGATTGCAACAACCTGAATCAAAATACCAAGAGGAATTACCTGGCATGACGGAAAGAGCAGTAGATGGAGATGTACCAGTTTTGGCAAGAATTTGCTGAATGATGGATTCCACATCAGTCATAGAAAATGATGGATTAGAAGATGAGGATCCGTCTGAAGCAACAGCAGCAGTGGCACGGGAGCCAGAAGATTTGGCTGAGGACTTAGAAGATCCTCTTTTGAAAGGAGCCTTGGAGGAGGAAGCCTTGGGACAGTCACGCTGAAAATGACCAGGAGCTGTTTTGTGATAAGTCAAACACTCACGAACTGGACAGTGCTCAAATGAATGAGTATGTGGTAGACTCCTGTTTTGACAGTAGATGCAGGAGTGAGAAGCTGATGATCCAGAAGAGCGAGTGTGAGATATGACAAGGGCGGCATCTGGAACGGAGGACGGTGTTGTAGCAAGAACTGAGTCCAACGCCTTGGTTTTGAGGCCAAGACGGGTTTCTTCAGACAAAAGTTCTGAAATAGCCTGTTCAAGAGTGGGTAGTGGCATGCGATAGAGCAACGAGGCACGAACCGACTCAAAGGTGTCATGAAGAGCCATAAGGAAGAGCAACAGTCGTTGATGATTGCGGTGGACAGTGTACAATTGAGCATCCTCAGAATCTTTCCAGGTGGGTTCACATAAGGCAAGCTGATCCCAAACAGAGGACATGTGAGAGAGGAAGTCATTGATGGACTGCCCAGGCTCTTGACGCATACGGTGAAGATTCTGAAGTAGCTGATATTGATGGGCATGACCAGTGGTCTGATAACGATCCTTTAAGAAATCCCAAATAGCCTTAGCCGGAGAAGGATACTGAGCATCATCATGGAAGCGGCCGAATTGAAGACTAATGGAAGGAACAGTAGTAGCACGAAACCAGGTAACAATCTGGTAATTCTTGCTTTCCCAATCGTCAAGACGATCATCAAAGGCTGATTGATCCTCATTGTCTTTCTGAATAGGTTTTGTCTGAGAACCAGAGATAATACGCCATAAACGACGGCCCTTGATAAAACCAGAAAGGGCTTGGGCCCACAAAACATAATTGGTCCCATCGAGAATGACAGAAAGGGACGTAATGTTGTCGGAGCGGTCCATAGAGGTAGCTTTCAAAAGGGCACAATAAACAGTAGATGAAAAATAGAGAAGAATGGGACAAAACGGAGATCACCAGTGTGTCCGGAACGCCGAAAAAGGTCAGGAACCGGTCTGAACCGGCTGAAAAGCTGACGGAAGATGAGTGAACCGGCCCAAAGGGCGAACGGAAACCGGTTCGGGATGAACCGGTCTGGATCTGGCAGCGGCGCGTGAGATCACGCGCAGACTTCAGGCGGCGCGTGAGGGCGCGTGCGGGCTTTGTTTTGGGGCCGGTTGACGGTGGTAGGTTCGTCTCTGAGAGAGGGATCCGATGATATATATATATCCTCGAATAACTGCAAGACAATGGAGAACAGAAGCGAAAGAAACAAGAACTTCTGAAAATCACGGGCAATCTTCAGGCAGTCTTCAGGCGGCGCGTGAGAGCGCGTGGAGGCTTGTTTCGGCTTCTGGTTGATGGTGTTAGGTTCGTCTCTGAAAGAGCAACCCGATGATATATGGAGATCTCTGAATAACCGCAAGAAGACGGATGATAGAAGCAAAACAGACAAGAACGTCTGTAAATCACGCAAAAAAAAAATCAAAATTTTTCAGAAAATAATGGCTGAAAAATATGAAAAGAATTAGAACGAAGGCTCTGATACCATGTTAGAAGAAAAGAAAAGAATTCTTGTTTATTGATGTGTTTTGAATACAAGATACAAGGTCCTTTATATAAGCGGGACAATAACCCTAATCCTAGTATGATATGGATAGGACAATAACCCTAATCCTAGTATGATATGGATAGGACAATAACCCTAATCCTAGTATGATATGGATAGTAATCCTAATTATGGTATGATACATAATAAGGAATCCATAAATTACAAGATTCTAAATATAATACTAACTATATATAATACCAAACTTAACACCAACCATAGCAATGGAGGTTCCGGCAAGTTCTAAAGCACCTAAATGGCCTGTAAAGGTTAAAGTAACGAAGGTGAGCATGTAATTACAAACCGAGACAGCAATGGAAGGCCCCGATAAGAGCCAGAGCTGCTTCGACTCCCAACCCACCAGCCGAAGATACCATCGTCTCGTCACCGGTCTGTCTGACAAGACCCCTTCCACTACGCTGGACGATAAGTACAGAAATATTTTTTTGATTGATTTTCAAAAATAACTCAAATAATTTAAAAAATAAAAATAAAAAGTAGGATGATAAGTACAGAAAGTGGTACATAAAATTTTATAATATTTTTTTATTGATTTTAAAAAATAACTCAAATAATTTTTTTTTTCATATGTTTGTTTCAAACAAGCAAAGCAGGCGTTTTTTTTTTTTTTTTAACTTAACTAACAGTTACTATTTTTTTGACATTTTTTTTAAAAAATTAAATTTATTTTCTTACATTTTAAATTTCTTTTAAATATTATTTTAAATATTGAAGGGCAAAACTTTTAAATTAACAAAAAGTTAAAAAATTAATTTTTTTTCCTTTCTAAACACAAAAGAAAAGTGGAGTTGTGATCGTTTACTGAGGGCAAGACAAAAAGAAGTAAAGATTTTGTGAATAAGAGCAAAAAAATATAAAAAAATAAGAAAATTATATTTGATTCAAAGATTTGTAAAAATAAAAAAATTAGAATAGTAAATACTGAGAGTGTCACTCAGGATTTAGTAACAAAGTTTTAATTAATTTTATAAAAATAACTTTAATTAAAATATTTTTATTAATTATACTTTATGTTTTAAAAAAATATTATCAACTTGACCAATTTAAATTTAAATTTAGAATTTAGAAAAAAATAACTTCCAAGACTAATTTTATTCAAAGATTTGTAAAAATAAAAAAAAAGTAGGATGATAAGTACAGAAAGTGGTACATAAAATTTGATAATATTTTTTTGATTTATTTTAAAAAATAACTCAAATAAAAAAATCATTATTAATCATATGTGGTTTATAAAATAAAACAAATATAGTCAATGTGACCAATTTAAATTTAAAATTAGAATTTAAAAAATAACTATTCCTGAGCTTAACTAATATTTCCATATCTTTTTGTATTTTAAATATTAAAAATACTAAGAATTGTTGTTATGAGATAAATAACCTAATTATTATTTAAGCATTTTGTGTCTGTATGTTTAAATTTAATTAGATATTTATTTGTATTTTTTAATTTAATTACTAATGAATTTGAAATATGTAAATTTTATAATTATACTGAATTTATAAGCAAGCGAGTCCCATTTTTTGAAACTTACAAGTTCATTTATAAGCCAGTGGGTTTAAAATCATCATAAAAAAATAACTACTTAAAGTTATTTATAATATTTAACTCTACTATTTTAGTTTTAATTGCATGATCAACGATGGTACTTCAGCCATTTTTAATATGCATTAGGCTACCATAATATTTATGGTTCGAAGAACAAGTTAATATGATTTATTTAAAAAAATTATTATATTTATAATGAATTTAAGTGATTTATATGAGGGGTCATAAATTTAAAATAATCACAAAAAAACTAATTATTTAAAATTATTTATAATATTTTTAGTTGTAATTGATAATTTGAAAATGATTTATGACGATACTACAATTATTTTAAATATGTATTAGGCTACCGAAATATTTATAGTTTTAAAGAAACACTTTATATTATTTATTTAAAAATAATTGTTTAAAAATAATTTTATTATTTTTTATGACTTTTATAAGTGATTTATCTACTAGATTATAAATTTGAAGTCATCAAAAAATTTAATTAAAGTTATTTATAATATTTAGCACCCTACTTTAGTTGTTAGTGAAATTTAAGGAATGAATTGCAACAATATTTTAATCGTTTTCAATATCTGTTAGGCTGAAGTGCTATTTATAGAGTTAAAAAAGATATGGTATAATTTATTTAAGAATAGTTGTTTAAAAATAATTTTATTATTTTTTATATAACTCTTACAATAAATTTAAGTGATTTAGCTAATAGGTCATAAATTTAAAGTCATCACTAAAAAATTAATTATTTGAAATTATTTATAATATTTAGCTCCATTATTTAGTTGTCAGTGATATTTTGAAAATGATTTCCAACTATACTTCAATTATTTTCAATATGTATTAGGCTACCATAATATTTATAGTTTTAAAGAAAAATTCATATTATTTATTTAAAAAAATTTATTATTTCTTATGACTTTTATAATGAATTTAAGTGATTTATACACTAGATTATAAATTTAAAATTTTCAAAATTTTTAATTATTTAAAATTATTTATAATATTTAGTACCACTACTTTAGTTGTTAGTGACATTTAAGGAATGATTTACGGCAATATTTCAACCGTTTTCAATATATATTGGGCCGAAGTACTACTTTATGGATTTGAAAAAAGATTTGGTATTATTTATTTAAATTGTTTAAAAATAATTTTATTATTTTTTATATGGTTCTTACAATGAATTTAGGTGATTTAACTAATAAATCATAAATTTAAAATCATCACTAAAAAATTAATTATTCAAAATTATTTCAAATATTTAGCTCCATTATTTAGTTGTAAGTGATATTTTGGAGATGATTTCCAACGATACTTCAATTATTTTCAATATGTATTAGGCTACCATAATATTTATGGTTTTAAAGAAAGATCCCTATTATTTATTTAAAAATAATAAATATTTTCAATATGTATTAGCCTATTAGGCTACCACAATATTTATAGTTTTAAAGAAAGATTCCTATTATTTATTTAAAAATAATATTATTATTTTTTATGACTTTTATAAATGAATTTAATTGATTTATACACTGAGTTATAAATTTAAAAATATCAAAAATTTTAATTATTTAAAGTTATTTATAATATTTAGCACCACTATTTTATTTGTTAGTGACATTTAAGGAATGATTTGCAGCAATACTTCAATCGTTTTCAATATATATTATGTTGAAGTACTACTTTATGGATTTGAAAAAAAAAAATTAGTACTATTTATTTACGAATAATTGTTTAAAAATATTTTATTACATTTTATATGATTCTTATAATGAATTTAAGTGATTTAGTTAATAGGATATAAATTTAAAATCATCACCAAAAAATTAATTTTTTGAATTTATTTATAATATTTAGCTCCACTTTTTTAAGTCCTAAACGACATTTAGGAAATGATTTGTGGCAATACTTCAATCAGTTTCAATTCATATTTCAAAGTGAAAAAAAAATATATATATATATATATAGCAACTGTTATAATTTAATTTATGGTAGGGAATATTTATGCCTTGATCTTGTGCCAAGGTAATAGAAAAAAACGCATAACAAATCCATCATCAAAATTAAAAATCACCCGAAAAAAAAAAAAAATAACCATATAGCCAAATATACAAATGGCAATCATGCTTTAACCAAAGCGGACTAAAATGAAATATTTAAACAATAAGGATTAAAGTATGATGTGGTGGTAGCTGTAGGGATAATTTTTAAAATTTGAACATGTTGAAATGACTGCGTATAAGTGGCACATGGGACATAATAACAGAATTTTAAATGTAAATAGACAGAAGCGTCAAATTAAAATTTGATCAAAACTACAAAGTTTTAACTGTTACAATTAAAAATCTAGAAATTGAAGTGAAATGCGATGTAAACTGTAAAGATGATTTATGAAATTACCCTAATTATAATAATAATAATAATAATAATAATAATAATAATATTTATTTAGTTACCCTTAAATACTTTTCAACTACCCCTTCCGTGTAAAAAGTAGCCTAGAAACTTAGAAAGTAATAATTCCCTTTTATATTTCGAAACTATATCAATGTAAAAATTAATACCACTAAGCATGCTATCGCGTGCATTGCAAGTGCAATTGTATGAGAAATGATAATCTACCTGCAAGATTTTCTAAAATAAGTTGCCAGGATGATGATAGACGCAGAGACTTTTGAGCTTATACCACCCCTAATATGTACTATAATTGAAAACATATAATTGATACATAATTCTGATAGCTTATTTTGGTAAATTCTTCAGACAAATCAGTGTCACTCATAACAAGGAAATTACCAACAATATAGATAAAATTTATGGCTGAAACACAAGGCTATTCAAGGAAAATACCAACAGATTTTATTTTTTTAATTTTATTTTACTTTTGTTTTGAGAAAATTAACAAAAACAACTCGACATGACAACCAAGCCAAAGAATACATGTAGGAAAATTAGCTGCATATTTGCTTGACACAACTTAGTTGGCTGCTGAAAGTAGAGAGAGTTCAATTCAGAAAACACATTTCTGATATTTTGAGATAAAAAAAAAAAAAAAAGAAAAACTACAGCTCTAGGGCTCCATTTGTTTTAATATAAAATGCTTTTGGGAAAAATACATTTACCAAAATGTAAATATTTTGAAAAATATATTGACACAAACAAAACCTAAATGTTTGATACAATACAGAGTTACTGCAAATATAAACATTCTAACAAATAAATGGATGGAGGTTGATATCAAATTTGATATCAGTCTTGCAACAACCTTCATCTCGGCATTTTAATCCAAGGGTTTGAGGAGGCTCATGCATTGTTTTGATTAAAAAAACATGGATGACCTTGAACAAAATCCACCGGCTGAGATGGGAGTTTTCACAGGCCAACATCGACAATATCAGCCCCCAAGACCTAATAAATTGTACTTGCAAGTAAAACCATAGCTGTTTGTAGCCGCAAACTTTTTTTTCTGGGGGTAATTTTGTAGTCGAAAACTTAGATGCAGGCATTCATTCATTATTAACCAGCTCAACTGACTTAACCTATTTTCTTACTCCTGAAGATATTATACAATTACAAATGTGTAAACAACATAAAAATGTTGGTAAACTAACCTAAAATCTCTCGTACCTCAGCTTCAATCTCTTTGATTATCTGTTGAAGTTGGAGATCTATCCTGAAACAGCGGAGCAAGCAAGCTCTCTACGGAAGACCTCTGCTTGTTTGTTTCCTCAACTATCAGCAATTGAGCAGCACTGCAAGCATTTACATCCGAAAAACCGAGTGTCCATCTGCCATCTTGGTCGTGATTGGAAGTGTACGAGAGGTGACTTCTAGTTTTACTTTCATCAAACCTTGCCTCGGACTCTCTAATCTGAAGATGCAACCATGTTGGGTGGTTCTCGTCTATCTTTGGCTGTTTCAAAGTGCAATATCAGCTCGATTATAAGATCCCAAAAGAAAACTATACTTGCAATTGATTTTTCAACACATTTCCAACGCTATCAGACTTTCTTTTTTTCAATTAAATTGAAGGATTACAAAGACGAATAAATCAAACTTTATTATATATATATAATTGTTATCAGCCTAAAAACAAAACCAAAAGCTCTTCTACAACCAAAAAATGCCAAACACCTGAGGAACAGGAATCAACATTTATGATATGGCCGCATACCCATAAAAGAGGTTAATGTTTATGTGGCTCGACAAACCATTTTGAGTCATTCTTATTTACTGGGGTTTATATTTCTCAAAATGAAAGGCCATCATATCTCATCTAGTCGGCTAGAGGCTGGAGCAATATCTTTTTCCAGCCTTGAAATTGACGACAGAACATTTGAAAGAAATAACTTCCATACAGTATTCTCATTGAATCTTTGTTGCAACAACTAAACTGTCCCAGCAAGTTCTCTCATCTCATCTCTGATTGATGCTACCTCTAGTGATTAACAAACAAAAATGTGTAACTACTTGTCCTGACATCCTTTTTATTTTTTTTTTATTTTTTTGGATAAGTTGATTGTCCGAACATTAATTCATCACCTCAACACTTCTACCATAGCGACATAGTATGATACAAATTTGTTGTTTGTTTATGGCCTGATAGTGTGAACAATAAAGCATGTAGCAAGGCTGCGTTTAACGAAAGAGTCTAAATTTTCCCTGTAAAAAGACCAATAGGCAACGAGGCATGGCTTTAGAAAAAAAATCAAAATTTATTCCAAAACACAACTTTGATTTGAAAGATGGTTGAATACACGTGTGTGTATTTAGATATTCTTTTTCTTTTTCTCTTTTCCTAATTCAAAACTCAAACAATAACCACAGCACTATCAACAGGATGCATTTTCCAAAGTAATACACTAATCCAAACAGTTAAAATAAAGATCTCAATTGATGAAGGTAGTCTATTGCAGTCATTGGTAACCACCACCACCACCACCAAAAGCAAAACAAAAAAGATAAATTACTTAGACCTCCCTTGAGATTTGGTATTAATACATTCTCCTCTTAAGGTATGAGAAATTACATCTCCCTCCCCGAAAAGTGAACTATGCTACCCCCCTCTTGTTAGTTGAGCTATATATTATTTTATGCCACCCCTCTTGTTAGCTGATGATCCAAATTAAAGATTTACAATTTTAATTTAATATGATTCTATATTCATATAAATAGGATTAGATTTTATCTTATCTTTAGCATTTGATTTTTATCTTTGATTTGATTTTCTTAGATATTTGATTTGAATGCCTATATAAAGACTTGGTTTGTAAGCATTAGAGGACTTCAGCATGTGTGGCTCGTTCCCTTTTCCCCTCATATTCTTCTTATCTTCTTGGCTTCTTCTTCTACTTCTAAGCCTAATTTTTTTCATTCATTTTCTTTACTCTCTGTTGTTCTACATCAACTTTGGTATTCGAGTCAAATATCTTGAGTTTGTTTTCTAAACCTCAATCACTATCTTAGAATCCAAATGAACCCTAACAATTGTTCACCATTGCTGCAAGAAAACCTAAGTTGTACTACCCCAAGAAATTGTTTCGACATCATTATGGTTAGACGACCACCCAATCTAAGTTGCCAACCTCAAATGACCCCATCACCCCTCATACGACATCACTCAACCACCATTGACACTAGCGAAAGATCAAACTTTCCCATAATCACTGCCAAGGTCTTAAGAACCAACTTCAAGTCATCACAAAGTCCACCCACCACCACCAGTAGCACTGCTTGGTGCCAACAAGAACAATTGACGAGATCTCGCTGAGAGTCACCCATCCATGCACTGCCTTCACTCCAGTGAGTAAGATCTACTCGCAAGGGGCTTTGTGACAAGCACGTGTGAATGCGTGAAGGAACCCATTGCCATCCGTTAACCACCATCGGCGTTGCCTCACTCCAATGACCTGAACCAACCCTCAGGCGATCTCTGGCTACCTTTAGAACGTCCAACAACTTGTTTGCACATTCCTATGGTTTATTTAACTAGGTTGCACTGCCATCCAGTAGCACAATGGCAGATAGCTAATTGCAAACCCAACTAGCAGCCCTCATGAAAACAGTTTAAAGATTAACCACTTGGATGGATGCACAAGAGAGAGAACTTTCTAAAGAAGATCTCAAAGTGCTGATTTACGAGCCTAACTTTGATGATTTTTACTTTTTTCGATTATGACTCTGATTTCCAACTTGTCAATGAATTGGTTAATATTGTTCCTTGTTCCCCTTACACCAGCTGATGAAGTTGCAAGGACGACCAAGCCAAATTTTCCTGTTACCACAAATATTGCTAGTTGCATTACTGCCGTCCCTCCACGTAACGTGCCACTTTTTGGGTTGAAGTGTATGCTTCAAACCTATGATACTTCTATGGATTTGGTCTTTCCTATAACTAAGCCCCTCCCACAATTTGATCCATTTGTGGTCTTCCTTCAACATCTGCAAGTTTTGTTATCGGAGTCACATTCCATCCACCTCAGGAAACTTGGTAGGGAACTAGATTTCTATCACCCCTCATGAGCTTTGGGAATAGCTTAAATATTTGATTAATTCATGGCCTAGTGATTGAAAAAGTGTGCAAGTTTTCCATCGAGTTTTTCTAAGCGGTGGAGAATGTAGAAATTAAAGATTTAAGATTTTAATTTAATAGGATTCTATTTCCATATTAATAGGATTAAATTTTATCTTATGTTTAGAATTCTATTTTTATCTCTGATTTGATTTTATTAGATAGCTGATTTGAATGCCCGTATAAAGGCTTGGATTGTAAGTGTTAGGGGACTTTTGGATGAATAAAACAAATATGAGTGATTTGAATTTAAGCCTGTGTGGTATGTTTCCCTCCCCCCCTTCTTCTTCTTCTTCTTCTTCTTATTATTATTATTATTGTTGTTGTTGTTATCTTCTTAGCTTCTTCTTCCACTTCTTAGCTTAATTTCTATCATTTATTTGCTTTAATCTATATTGCCCTGCACCAGATTCAAATTAGGAAATTTCAAATATTATTGGAAGCAAATATTAATATTAATAATTAAATTGGGATTCTTTTGTCACATCATCTTGGGAAAGTAGCAAAAAGAAGTAACTATTGCTATATGCCTAAACTCTGTTTTTTCTACCAAAGAAAAGTACGACTAATATATATATTAAGTACTGCCTATTGACAAAATAAGTACATCAGAATTTGGCATTTGCAAACCCAATGTCCAACCCATCCAAAAACACTCTTCTTTCCCAAAAACAACAATTGAGAGCTCACATAGTGAAACTTGCATCATCTTCTTCGGGATTTCTCCCACATCCTCCCCTCCCTCATTCCACACAACACAACACAACACAATACAATCATATAAATCTAGCCCACAATAATTAACAGCCAAAAATGAATAAACATAACATATGGACTTTTGTTTGCATGCACAAAAGTAAACCCATCTCAAACAATACTCCTATCTACACTCACTTTAGATCATCACCAAAGACCCACCAAAATTTGTGATGAGGGCCCTTCCTAGATCCTTTTAGTTTCCCAATGGTAATGTTTGTTTTACAAGAAAATTGAAAGAACTTGAGAGAAAATTGGATGAAAATAGAAGTGGATTGATAGAAGATAAAACCCACTTCGAGGGTGGTTCCTCCTTTTGCGATCAACAATTTGTTACAAATTTTTACTATACTGTTTCTAATATTTGGACTGGGTTGTATTAATGACCTAGATGTTAATAGTTGAATTGTGGACTGAATTAAATGGACTGGATAGATGGGCTTTGCTTGTGGCGAGCCGAATGATGATTCCTTTGAAATAAGATGGTGTGGGCTTAGTCTAGTCAGCCCAACCCAATTACTCATGCCCAACCAAGGAACCCAACCCATGCTTTAATTTCACTTCTTGTGTATTGACCGAAGAGCCCCTTTTGGAAGGTAGATTGTATCTAACACTTTGGCTCCTCAGCAACTACGATCCCTTCACCTGCTCTACTGTTGCATTGCCTTGTCCATTAGGGCTGAATGTATTCTCCACCATTAACTCCTTGATTGTTGGATGAGAGTGATTGGCTCGAATTGAGGCTTGATCGAGGCTCTCCACACTCACCAAACCCCAAGAAATTTGACGGCCAAAATGCGATGCATCCCAACCCTCCATTTGTCCCCAAGTTGAACCCTCCAGATTGAGTGTTTCATTAACCTTATATATCGATTCTTTTTTTTTTTTTTTTTCATTTTACCAGGACATGTTTCTCTCTCCTCCATGTTCTTATTCACTTCTCTATGTATTTCTCATTTCCCCATCTTACCTCTGTATTTCTAGTGGTGTAAAAGTGGGTTATAACAACACCCTCCTTCAGAAAAAACCTTGTCCTCAAGGTTTAGATATTCTGAGAGCAGTTTCTTCAACGATTCCCATGTGGCCTCCTCCCGTAACTATCCCATCCATTAAACCAGGTCTTCCTAGTACTACCTTCGACCCCATTGGCGGTCTCGTATTTGCAATAAGAATGATGGCTTAGGAATCAAATTACCATACGAATCCCCTATTGGTAAGATTGTGACAGGTATTTGTTTTTTCCCAATATTTTCTTTTAATTAAGAAAGGTGGATTTGGGATTCACTGGGTAGATCGAACTGCTTTGCAATTAGCCTTATCACCTACACGATCTCATATGGGCCGAAATACCCTGGGGACAGCTTGATGTTCCTTCTCTGTCTCAGAGAGAGTTGCCCCACTTTACATATCCCTAATTCTCTACTTTAAAGTTTCTCTTTGCGATATTGATTTGACTGTTGCTTCATTCAATTCTAAGCCATTTTTAAATGTTCTTGGAGCAACTTTGAAACCCTACTGCGTGCCTATAGCATATCATCTACTGCTGCCACTTTTTACACCCTTGGAACATAATTCTTTACAGTAGGAGGGGGAATCCCATATAAGTCCTCATAAGGAGTTAACTGAATAGAGGAGTGATATCTAGTATTATAGCACCATTCAGCTAGGTATAACCATGTAGCCTATAACTTATGCATTTTAGTTGAAAAGCACCTTGATACGTCTCTAAATACCTGTTAGTGACCTCAGTTTGGCCATTGGTTTGTGGATGGTAACTTGTATTGAAATGTAACTGTGAACCCATTAAGTTAAAAAGTTCCATCCAAAACAAATTGGCAAGTGAGGAATCCCTACTTGACACAATTGTTACTAGTAACCCATGAATCTTAAACACGTGTTCTATAAACAACTGAGTTAGGGTAGAAGTAGTGTAGGGATGGGATAGAGGAATAAAATGGGCAAATTTTGACATTTTATCAATAATAACCTATATGGTACTAGCTCCCTTTGATTTAGGCAACCCATGAATAAAATCCATAGAAATATTAGACCTATACCTTAGTGGAATAGGGAGATGTAACAAACCTGGTGTAGCAACTATTTCTCACACTTGACTTTTAACACACTTCACATTCTCTGACAAATTGCCTAATCTCTGTTTTTATTTTTGGCTACTAAAACTCCTTGAATGCTCTCTGCATTGTTTTCTGATATCCTCCATGACCTGCCATTGGTTCACTATGTGTATACGGTAATACTTAACCAAACCAAACCAAATCAAGCCTTTTCCCACTAGGTGGGGTTGGCTATATAGATTTGTCGACGCCAATTAGATTCTCATTAGGTGTCAGAAAATCCATAAAACAATTCGATAAAGTTTTCTGTTGGCTGTCGATGCATACGGTAATACTTGTTTCTTGATATTATCTACATTAGGAATGTAAATTCTATCTTTATAAAACAATAATTCATCTCTTAAAGAAAACCTCTGTATACCCATGATCTCCTATTTCATTTTTTGAAAGGTAGATTATACATGCTTATCTATTTCATAAGCATGCTTTATGTCTGTGAAGATAGTGGGACATAGCTTGCTAATAGAAAGGGATAGGCAGACTGCCGGTTTAACTTTTCATTCTTTTGTCTCATATATTCTAGATAATGCATCAACTACCTTGTTTTCCACTCCATGCCTACACTCAGTCTTAAATGAATAACCAATTAGTTTAGTTATTCAGTTTTGTTGTGAAGGAGTCCCAATCTTCTATTCTAAAGGAAACTTTTGACTATGATGATTTGTCTTAATTATAAAAGATTGTCCCAATAGATAGGGTCTCCACTTTTTGACTGCCTGAACCAATGCAAACAACTCATTTTCATATGTAGAAAGGTTCAATAACTCCCCCTTCAAAGCCTGACTAAAGAAAGCTATGGGTTTCCTTTCCTGCATCAATACTACTCCAATGCCTAACCCAAAAGCATAACATTCAATCACAAAGACCTTTGAAAAATTTGGTAGTGCTAGGACTGGTAGATTAACAATAGCTAATTTCAATTCATTAAGAGCCTTCTTGGCTAATTCAGGCCACTTAAAAAAAAAATTTCTTCAGTAATTCAATTAGAGGCCTAGCTAGTCCCTCATAACCCTTAATAAATCTGGTGTAATGCCCTAGAGAGCCCGAAAAATCCTGATGAGGACATCATCTAGATTTTTATTTCTTTTATTATTATTATTATTTTATTTATTATTTGGGCCTATTTGTTTTGGGCTTTATTAATAATGAGTTTATATTATTAGAGGTTATTTGGATCTATTTGTTTTTGGGCTATTTTAGTATCGTTTTATTTTATTTTAGGCCTTTTGTGTTAGGCCCATGATGTTTTCTATTTAAACCCTACTTAGGGTTAACAGAAGAGGATTGATGAATGATTGATTGAATAATATCGGTGGCTGTGTTTTTCTTTCCCCTCTTTTCTTCTAATTCTTCTTCGCTACTTTCTTCTTTCTCTTGCTTTCTCTATATTCTTTCTTTACTTTCAATCCTTGTTCCGCATCAACTTGGTATCAGAGCGAATCCCTGGTGCAAAAGAAAAATATCAAATCACCGTTTTCAGCCGTGAGAAAAAAAAAACCCTAGCCGCTACCGCTGTCGCTGCCATACGCGTACGCGTCGTCACCCTCAAGACCTTCGTATACACTTTCGTGTATTTCCGGCTACACCCAGCTCCGGCGACCTACACCACCGGAATCACCTACCTCCGGCGAACTCACCGGTGACACCAACAACCTCCGGCGACTTTTCCGGCGACCGGCCGGCGATTTTTCTGGCGAACTCCGGCGAAGTCCAGCAACACCACCTGCCTCTAATGAACTCCCAGGTGACCCCGGTGACCTCCAGCGACCTCCGGCAGCTTTTCCGGCGAACCTCCGGCGACTTCCGGCGAACCTCCGGCAACTTTCGATGAATTCCAGAATACTCTGTCAATCTATTTTGGCAAATTTTAAGCAACAAGACAGCCGACTACTTATTCGGATGTTTCAAAAGTAAACACTTTATATAGTTTGAAGCAAAGGTTTGGATTAGATACAATTCTCTCATTGTTAATTATGATAAATGCTTATATCATATGGCAGTATGAATTGCATAAATTTGAACTTGAACCTTGCCTATTTGTTTCATTTATCCTACTTCTTATTTCCCTTTTGAATTTAGTTAATTGTTGCCCATCTTAAAAAAAAAAAAAAAAAAAAAATCACTCACCTATTGCTTGCCTAAATTATTTGTTGAGTTTCATCTATTAGATTTGTTATTCATATTTTAAGCATATTAGGATTTTATATTTTTATTACTTTCTTTTTCAATTTTCTTTAATATCAGCATTAAAAAAAAAAAAATTACTTCTGCCCTTTTGACATGAATTTCGAAAACCAATCATATTGGAATAATAAAGTAGGACTTCATTCTATTCATCAAACTTACGTCAAAGATCCTCCCTATTTTAGTGGCACTATTGATCCTCCTGAGTTTCTTGATTGGGTAGATGATATCGAATACATTTTTAACTATCACGACCTGTCTGATGACCAATGTATTCGTCTGGCCAAAACAAGATTGACCAATTATGCTAGAGAGTATTGGCAAACAGTTGAGTTATACCATAGACATGTTACTCAATGGGCTTTGATGAAACAAATTTTGAGTGATCGATTTGTTCCTAAAAGTTTTATAGATAAGGCATGGTCTCAGTTAATGCGTCTTAAACAGGAGGATTCTTCTGTTGATGACTATTTTGATCAATTTAAAACTCTTAGGAAGTGGTCTAACTTTCAAAATGAGCCTTGTGCCATCAGTAGATTTGTTCTTGGGCTAAGGCCTTGCATCCATGAGGTAGTTCAACGATACACTCATAAGACGTTAAATGAACCTTATTCCAAAGCTTTAGAAATTGAAAAATATTATAAGTTTGAGTCTTATGAGTCTATGTCAGAGTCAAAGTATCCTATACGAACCATTGAGTTACAAAGTCCATCTCTTAAACCTAGCGCCCCTATTGTTTCTGTTGACACTTGTGATTCTCTTATTGATTCTCCTCTTTTGACATTTGATTATGACGAATCACCAAATTCTCAAAATGTGTCTGAAGTGGTTGAATTGGTTCCACCGTCATCTTACATTGATTTTGTTGGTTTATTTGAGGACATCATGAATAATGATCGTCAAGATTGCATAGACTCTATCATTAGTGATGGTTACTTTTTCAGGGGATATTATTTAAGCATCTCAAGAGTTTTACTTAGTGACTTCATCTGTTGGGAGTTCTTTGAGTCTATGTCCAAATTGTTCTTCCGTGAGATCATTCAATTGCACGAGTCCTCCTCACTTCTAGTGTATAACAGAGATATTCTTACATACATTGAACAATTTTTTTTACAAGTTATATGTGGCATGTCTTACCACTATTCTATCGATATCATTGAGTCTCATTCCATTCGTCCGTTTTTGAGGGATTCTAATTTGACAAGTTCAGTTACATCATCACTCGTCACTTATTCTCATCCATGTCTTCCACTACTTTTTGATAATGCTGATATTAATTGGAAAATTGGGTTGAGTAATAATTATTATAAATTTCCTACTTATGTTATTGATGAGAATAAAGAATTTAATGGATGTAACTTAATGATGACTTATGCATTGCATACTTACTACCTCATATCGTCTTGCCAAAATTTGCATGCCGAAAATGTTGGGCCATTCTATATCCTTTGTGATCCTAGTCCCAATGCAATTTTTTTCACTTTGCCATGTGATATGAGTTTTGTTGTAATTTGGCATGTGGAGAACTTGTTATCTTGTGGAGGCATCTTTGGGCCTCAAATATTGTCTGCAGGTTATGGAGATATTTTTATGCCGGTTCCAGTTCCTCCACCTCTTCAGCGTTGCCTATCTGTGTTCGATGTTGAGGATCTCATTTTCCTTCAACTCCAAAGATGTCTTGTCAAGTGGAAAATGTGACATGATAACAGTGCCAAGTTTTCAACTCAACGGAGTCGAGTTCTTCTCAGTCCGGGAGAGTTGATGAGGACATCATCTAGATTTTTATTTCTTTTATTATTATTATTATTTTATTTATTATTTGGGCCTATTTGTTTTGGGCTTTATTAATAATGAGTTTATATTATTAGAGGTTATTTGGATCTATTTGTTTTTGGGCTATTTTAGTATCGTTTTATTTTATTTTAGGCCTTTTGTGTTAGGCCCATGATGTTTTCTATTTAAACCCTACTTAGGGTTAACAGAAGAGGATTGATGAATGATTGATTGAATAATATCGGTGGCTGTGTTTTTCTTTCCCCTCTTTTCTTCTAATTCTTCTTCGCTACTTTCTTCTTTCTCTTGCTTTCTCTATATTCTTTCTTTACTTTCAATCCTTGTTCCGCATCAAATCCCCTTGGTGACTTAATGGTTGTCGGTATTGGGCAAGCCACCATAGCTTGGATCTTTTTTCAGTCCACCTTAACTCCCTGCTTAGAAATTAAATGTCCTAAGTAATCCACCTCAGGGTAGGAAAACCTACACTTTGACTCCTTAGCATACAACCCGTGTTTCCTTAAAATTCCCAAAGTAATGTCCAAATGAGCCAATGCTCCTCGTTTTTGTTGTATATCAAAATATCATCAAAAAACACCAAAATAAACATTCTTAAATGAGGTCTAAACACATCATTCATCAAACTTTGGAAGCTGTTGGTCATTAGTTAAGCCAAAAGGCATAACTAAAAACTCATAATGACCAACATGAGTTCTAAAGGTTGTCTTCTCGCTATACTCCTCCACCATCCTAATTTGATGGTGCCTTGACCTTAGATCCAATTTTGAGAAAACAGTAGCACCATTTAATTCATCAAGCAACTCGGCCATTACTGGAATGGGGTATTTATCTTTATTGGTCGCATGATTCAAAGCTCTATAATTAAGAAACATCCTCCAAGTGCCATCGGCTTTCTTCACCAAAATAACTGGTGATAAAAATGGTGATTGACTTGGTTGGATTAAACCTAAATTCAACAAGTCTTGAACAATATTTTCAATCTCCTCTTTTTGATAGTGGGGATATTTGCATGCCTTCAGATATAGGGTTATACCCAGTTGTAATGCGATTCTATGCTCATGCCCTCTGACAGGGGGTAACCCAATAGGTTCTTGAAACACATCTAAATACTTACTCAATAAAGTAGGCAACTCTTCACCCATCTGATGCCTTATCCCTATTCCTCCACCTTATTCAAATCAATAATATGTAATAACAGTTCCTTAAGTGAACTGGACTTTTAATTGATTGAACTCAACCTACCCAAGAATAGCTAGGTTTATGCCAAACCCCCTTAAGCAAACTGGCACACCCTTATCTTGAAACTTCATAGTTAGCCCTTTAAAGTTAAAAGCAAAAATAGTACCTTATGTCCGTCGCCACTGGACACCAATCACAATATCACAACCTACCCAAGGTACTAATACAAAATCAAGGATGAAATTGTATCCCTAAATTTTAACTGAGACCCTAGAATTGGACCCCACGTCATCAATTTTTTCTCCATTGGGCACCTTAATAGATAGTGTTGACCCACCTCCTTCCTTAGGTGGCTCATTTTAGCTACATTGGGAAAAAGCATGGTCCAATGTTTGCCATTAATTATTCCCAACAATATAATAGTCTGAGGCTAAAGGGCACTTGTTATTGCATGAAGAGAAAAAAAAAAAAAAAATAAGAGTAATGTCCATCTCTTGATTCTCTTCTGCAGGTAAATCTTGTATTTTTGGTATGATTAGATCAGATTTTTATAGATTAGGATTGTACAGTTTTTGGTTTCTGATTTATAGGAATTAGATCCCTGATTTTCAGGAATTTGTTTCCTTAATTCTAGGATGCTGTTAGGTACTGATATAGAAAGGTTCTCTACCTTACGCGTATATATGTTCAGGTGTATTCTCCCTCTATGAATAAAATTAAGAGAAATTACCTTCATGGTATCAAAGCGTGAGTTCCATAAGCTTTATTTTCTATCTGGCTGAGGTTTGTCCTCCTAGCCATCCTTCAATTATTCTTCTGTCAGGCTGAGTTCTGTCCTCCTTAGCCATTCTTCGACTATTCAAAGTTATCTTAGCATCTTTTTTAAATCCTTCAAAGTATGAGTTCAAAAAAGGAATCTGCAACTCTCTCTTTTGATCATCCTCAACCTCCAATGGCTTCCCAAACTTTTGGAGAAGGCACAACTCTGCGGATCACTAATCATAAGTTGAATGGAAAAATTTCATTCAATGGTCACAATTAGTGCTTCTGGTCATTCGAGGCAGAGAAAAAATGGGACATCTCAATGGATATATCAAACAGCCCAAATAGGAAGATCCTTATGCAAATTGAAAACTTAACAACTTGATTGTTATGGACTGGTTAATTAATTCCATGGAGCCTCATATCAAGCAAACCTATCTATTCCTTCGAATAGCACGAGCAATCTGGGATGCTGTCAATACCAACTACTCTGATCTTAAGAATGCCTCTCAAGTATTTGAGATCAAGAATTGATTAAAGGAGATACAACAAGGGAATCTAGAAGTGATAGAATATTACAATGAACTGCAAGTCCTTTGGCAAGAATTGGATATGCACTATGAAGCTGGCTAGGGAGATCTAAAAGACAACCTGAAATTCAAAAGGCACTTGGAGAAGGACAGATTGTATGAATTCCTAAAACCTCTTCCATCCATTGATGAGGCATTTGCTAAAGTAAGAAGAGAAGCAAGTAGAAGAAGAGTCATGCTTGGAAACAAAGAAGCACCTGCCACTTCAGTTGGTGGAAGATCCATTGAAACAACAGCCCTTGCTGTTAAGAATGATCGTGACCAAAGAGGCCATCAAAAGGGAGATAGAGGAAAGCCTTGGTGCAATCACTACAATAAACCAGGGCATATATGAGACATTTGCTAAGATCTTCTTGGAAAGCTAGCCAACTAGAACTCTCGAGGACCAAGTCGATGTAAAAGTTTTTAGGCAATGGGGGCGAAAAACCTGTTGAACTTCGAAGGGAAACAGAATTGAATGGGATTTTCTTAAACAAATCCCAACTGGAACAATTGTACAAGTTGCTGAGTCAAACAACAACTGGAAATATAAGCAGTTCTACTATTGCTTCAGGTACAACTTTGCATACCAAAAATAAGGCTTCTCAGATGCTTGATTCTAGAGCTTCCAATCACATGACAGGTAACCTATCTCCATACTCTGGGAGGTCTAGAGTCAAAGTTGCTAATGGCACATACTCCATAGTCGTTGGAAAAGGATCAACTCATCTCTCAAAAAATGTTTCCCTTCACTCTGTCCTTTCTATCCCAAATCTGACTTACAACCTGATTTCAATAAGCATACTCACTCATAAACTAAACTGCTGTGCTAAGTTCTGTGCTAATGGTATGGTCGTGAACTTCAAGAACTGGACTCAAGAGGATATTTGTAGTACTAGAGAAAGAGATGGACTCTACATTTTTTACATCGAAGGCATTTTAGAAGCTATAGCAGAGAGTGAATCTCCTTCTATTTCCAATAACGATGAAATAATATTACGGCATTATAGGCTAGACCATCCTAATTTTCATTATCTCAAACGATTGTTTCAAATTTATTTATCAATAAAAATCCAAGTTCCTTCAGTTGTGAATTTTGTCTACTTGCTAAACACAGTCATGCACAGTTTCCCATTAAACCATATAAAGAATCTCAACCTTTCTCTCTAATCCACAGGGACATATGGGGACCCTCTCGTGTGAAAAATGTCTCATGCACTCGCTGGTTCATCACTTTCATTGATGACCACACACGAGTTTGTTGGGTGTAGCTCCTTTAGGAAAAATCAGAAGCGACCCAAATTTTTCAGTCCTTCCACTTAATGATATTAACTCATATCCATGTCCCAATTCAAACTTTAAAAACTGATAATGGTAGAGTATATTTTAACTCCATTCTCAACTACTACCTTGATACTAATGGATAATTCATCAAAGTTCCTGCACAGATACACCCTAACAAAATGGTGTAGCTGAGAGGAAAAATAGACATCCTCCTTGAGGTTGCTAGAGCTTTAATGTTCACTATGAATATACCAATATATCTTTCATATCTTATTAACAAAATGCCCTTAAGAATCCTTAATTTTTTATCTCCTCTATCCAACCTTTTACATCGATATCCAACTTTCAGGTCTATGTCCTCCCTACCTCTTAAAATTTTTGGATGTACTGCATTTGAGAGGAAGAGGAAGAAAGAGGAAGATGAAGACCCAAGAGAAGTTAGAAAGAAACTATTAAACATGACCTTGCCTACCTGGATCTAACGGAGGACATGGCCCTAAACAGATTTGATTGGCGTCGTCAAATCCATATAGCCGACCTCACCTAGTGGGAAAAGGCTTGGTTTGGTTTGGGTTTGTTCATAATCACTCACCTAATCATTTTAAACTTGATCCAAAAAACCATTAAATATGTTTTCATTGGATACTCTCCCACTCAACGTGGGTACAAATGTTACTTTCCCTCTCTTCGTTGTCTTTGTCTCTATGGATGTCTCTTTTATTGAGTCCCAACCTTTCTTCACTAACACTTATCTTCAAGGGGAGACTTTAAGTGAAGATAAGTCATGGGATATACCTAAAGGGGAATTTTTCTCACCTCAGTTAGCAACCTCATCTCCATCTTTGCCTTTACCTTTAGTGCCTAACATCGAATTTGAGTTTAGTGACAAACAAACTTAGCTAAATATGGAAACAAGAGGAGATAACTCTCGGTCAGGGAGAGAGAATATCAGACTTGGCTCTCAGTTAGAGGGTCAATTACTTGTTTATTTAAGAAGGAATCAAAGGCAGCAGTGAGCATAGCATAGAATCCAGCTCATCATGATTGTATAAAACATGTTGAAGTTGATCGACACTTCATCAAGGAGAAGATAGACAATGGGAGCGTTTTTTGAATTACATCCCAGCTAAGGAACAGACAGCTGAAGTCTTTACAAAAAACTTATATAAATCAAGTTTGAAAATTTGGTAAACAAGTTGAGAATGATCAATATATACTCCCAGCTTGAGGGGTAGTGTAGATAAATCTTGTACTTTTAGTATGATTAGATCAGATTTTTATAGATTAGGAATGCATAGTTTTGGTTTCTGATTTATAGGAATTAGATCCCTAATTTTTAGGAATTTGTTTCCTTAATTCTAGGATGCTGTTAGGTACCGATATAGAAGGGTTTTCTAACCTATGTGTCTATATATAGAGGTGTATTCTCTCTTTATGAATAAGATTAAGAGAAATTACCTTCAGCTTCCACATTTTGGTACTCCTCACTTTGCCCTTTAGTTGTCTCCTCTATTTCTTCCGTACTCACCAATATAGATTCAGATTCAAAGAGAGTCCCCAACACAAATAACTTTTGACTTTTACATTTATGATTTCTGCTCCATATTTCATCACAATGGAAACACAGACCTTTGGCTTTTCTAGCCTCCATTTCCTTTGCACTGAGCTTCTTAATTGGTAGTTTGTTGACTTGTGAAGTTGTGGGTTTGCAATTTTCTTCTAGGGAATCAACTTGGCTTGCCCAATTGGAACTGGGCTCTTGTGATGGATAATGGTGGCACTAACATTACTATCTTTGGGTTGAGCTCACCTAATCACTGCCAGATTCTCCTCCTTCAATCTGGCCAACCCAAATACAATAGTCAAATCCTTTGGATTAAACACTTCTACAGCATATCTAATTGCTTCCTTAACCCAGTTGAAAAGAAGCTCAACTTGTGCTCTTCATTCAGTCAGTGACTTTATTGGTAATTGCTTCAAACTTAGACTTATACTCCTCAATAGAAGACACTTGTTTCAATTTGATTAGGAGATCCATAGGATCTTTATACGGATTTCCCCAAATCGCGTTCATAAGGCTTTGGTGAATTCACTCCAATTCACCATTTGTCCAAAATTGACAAGATCCTGAAACCAAATTAAAGCCTTGCCCTCCATGTGCATGGAGTTTATCATAAGTTTTTGGGACTCCTAAACACGAGTGAAAATTTGGTTTGCCTTATATACCCATACAACTAGATTTTCCCATTGAAGCCGGGAAATTCCAATTTAATGGATCTAGCATGTATACTATGAAAGATCTGAGTATTGCTTCTATTTTGATCTAAAGCACTGGCACTATGAGAATTACCTTCATCTCCATCAACTCAGTTGCCCCCACTATTGTAGGTGAGTCCAGTCAAGTGGTTGGTTAAGTTGGCAATCCTTCGAATTTAGATTCAAAGATTTCTGCATCTTGATTAACTGATTCATCATTTCAGCTTGTTGTGCAGTAGCTCTGCTGTTCTCTGCCATGGTTTGCTCTAATATCAATTGATGAGGGCCCTTCTCGGATCCCTTTGTTTTGCTAATGGTAATGTTTGTTTTACAAGAAAATTGAAAGAACTTGAGAGAAATTTGGATGAAAATAGAAGTGGATTGATAGATGATGAAAACCCACTTCGAGAGTGGTTCCTCCTTCTGTGATTAGAATTTTGTTACAAAATTTTCCCTACATTACCCTGTTAATAAATTGACTCTTTATACTATATTATTATGTTGTACTATCTTTAATATTTGGACTGGGTTATATTAATGACCCAGATGTTAATAACTGAATTGTGGATTGAATTAAATAGATTGGATAGATGGCTTCGCTTGTGACGGGCCGAATGATGATTCTTTTGAAGTAAGATGGTGTGGGCTTGGTCTAGTTAGCCCAACCCAATTACTTATGGCCAACCGAGGAACCCGACCCATGTTTTAATTCCACTTCTTGTGTATTGACCGAAGAGCCCCTTCTGAAAGGTACCTTGTATCTACCCCTTTGGCTGCTCAGGAGCTTCAGTCCCTTCACCTGCTCCACTGTTGCATTCTCTTGTCCATTAAGGCTGAATGTATTCTCCACCATTAACTCCTTGGTTGTTGATGAGAGTGATTGGCTTGAATTGAGGGTCGATCGGGGCCATCCGCACCCACCAAACCCTAGGTAGTCGGACGGCCAAAATGCGACGCATCCCAACCCTCCATTTGTCCCCAAGTTGAACGGTCTAGATTGAGTGTTTCATTAACCTTGTATATTGATTCTTCCTTTTTCATTTTACCAAAACGTGTTTCTCTCTCCTCTATGTTCTTCACTTCTCCCTGCATTTCCCGTTTCCTTATCTTTCCTCTGCATTTCTAGTTGTGTAAAAATGGTGTTATAAGAATTTGGGACTCTGTCTACTTTACAAACCCAATTATTGTCACTATCATCATCAAATGGTGGTGGTCGTGGGTTTTATTTTTTAGTGGTGGGTGGTCTATTTTCGAGGTAGTGGTTGGTTTGGTTTTCTATTTGTTTTGGCTTTACAATGGTAAAGAAAGAGGTGGTAGTAAGTTTAATTTTAAGGTGATGATGGGTTTATGGTAGGGGGAATGAGATGTGAGTGAAAGTGGGTTTCTTATGATGGGGTGTGATTTAATAGTGGTTGGGGTGATTGATTAGAGAGAAAGAAGGGAAAAGTGATGATGCAACAACTATGGAAAACCTGGTGAGATGGGTTAGCGGGTAGAAGGCTAACCATGATAGATGTTTAGGAAGCATGGGGGAGGCTGAGTAAGGAAGACGGGAATTCTGTATTGTTTCAATGGCTGTCATTGAAGGGCTTCAATAGATTGAGCAAAAGAGAATTGGGGGGGGGGGGGGACGTTGCTAGATGCAAAGTTGGGATATAGCTTTTGTTCTTGCTGTGGCTGGAGATGGATGTTTCCATCTTTGCTTACCTGAGAAAAAATGATGAAGCACAATTGTTCTGATATTCATTTAGTGAGCTGGTTGGACAGTTGGAGAAGTTCAGAGAGAGAGAGAACGCAAGGTAATTATATATACACTGGCATAAATTTAAAGTATCACGACAAGGGTAAAATACTAAATTTATCCTTTTCCATTAATACAATTAATAGAAACAAATGGTAGTCAGTGTAATTTTTCATGCCATATGGAGGGGGATATATTGATACCAAACCTCAAGGGAGGTTTGAGTAATTGTCCAAAAATAAAAATAAAGAGTTAATTACGCAAACACCCCCTCAATTAAAGGTGATTTTCGCTTTACCCCTCAACTATAAATGCTTACACTTTGACCCCATAAACTATGAAAAAGGGGTCCGTCCGCTTGAAAATAATGACAGAGAAAATCACATAGTTGGCCGAGTAAAAAAAATTTAAAGGTTAATTACTTGGGAACTCCCTCAACTGAAGGTGATTCACTTTACACCTTACACTATAAATCCTTACACTTTGAACCCCTAAACTATAAAAAAATGGGTTCTGCTAGCAATAGTTGCATAGAATTAATAGCCCTCACTTCTTCTTCCTTATTTATTTTTTATTTTTTTTTTCAAATAAACAAAGAATAAAACATAAAAAGATAAAGGTTAGTGTTTGAGAATTTAGGACACAAGGGCATGTCCAACTTGATGCTTGTGGTTGCCCCTTGAGAATAGTGTAAACGTAACAACATCAGTTCTGTGCATGGTTTTTGCATGCTGATTTACTTTTGGAACTCAAAGATAAACCCAAAGGATTTAGAAATCTATCCCATAAAATTGTATTTATTTAATGGTTAAATGGTTTATTATATTGATTTTAGGAATAATTACATTGTTATTAGGAAGATATTTAATTCTTGATACAAGAGGGTCAAGAAAGCACAAAAATGGGTCTGGCACATCGCTGGAGTGGAGGTGTCAGCGAAGTTCACTAGAATGAAATTCCAAAGCACGAAGATTGTTCAACTAAAAAATAAACAAGAACTGTTTGCTGTGTAAATTGACCCAAATAAAAACTAAAACTGCCAAAAGGAAGAGGGGGTATGGCTGAGCAGTAAAATGGGAATCACTTTTAGTTGAGGAAGTCTCTGTGTAATTAACCCAAATAAAAACTAGAACTGTCAAAAATCACCCCACAAAAATTAATGGAGTTATTGCAAAATGTGTAAGTTTAATTTCTTGAGCTTCAATATAGTGACAGTCCACATGGTAATAATGTACTTATCTATTTGCACTCATGCAAGAAGGATCTTATTTCCACCCAGTGGGAAAAGGCTTGGTTTGGTTGAAAATTATTGGCTTAAGGCACATTTTAGTATTGCTGCAGGTCAATGATGATGAATTGCGATAAGATGCAGAATATACGGTTATCAAAAGTTTTAGCTAAGACCCTAGATTTTTATATGAAAAAGTTATTTGAAAGCCCGCATAAGCAATTTAACTTGTGGCATAATTCTAGTAACTTAGTGAATGGTGCAACATACAATAGAATAATATCTAAATCCAAAAATTATAACAGCAAACGTTCTGATCTGTAGAAATTAATTTTGCACCAGCTTTGGGACTTACATTCAACCCGGCTAATGGGGTTATAGCCATTACAACTCCACGGTTCAAATGTAAGGGATGTTTCTCTAGGAGGAGCAACTTGCCAGATATTCCTGAAGCAACAGGTGTCATATATATATCCCTTATACCAACTTTGGAAAATGCAATTTTACAAGGGATTCCAGAGCCTGCAAGAATTTAATTGTTAAAGCAATTAAGAAATATGACAAGAATGTTTTTGGATAGACATAGGAATTACAGTATGGATAACCAACCTAAAGATACTTCTGATCCAAAGCTTGCAGATGAGAGATCTGAAACATACTTTCTTCCCGAAATACCCAACGAGTTACTTTTCAAGTTGATCAAGGGATTTTTGAAAGGATCCCCATTGAAAATAAATGCCTTTAAATGAAGATGAAGAACAAAAACCTAAACATTGAACAATTATAAGAATTTTTGTATCTGAATACAATATGGCAATATGAACAACTGCAGGAAATGGGAAAAAAATTTAAAAAGAAAGAAGCATATTTCTGAAGATAAATACGCAAAAAAAGTTGGCGAGACACAGTCTCTATAGACAAATTGCATGTAAAATGATGTGGTAGTCAGTGGCACTTCGAAATTAGAAGGCTGTTATGGTCCTTCGTTCAGATTGTTAGGACATTTGATTTGGTTAGATATTGGTGTATTTGATATTCTTAGATATAGTTAGATTTTGGCGTATCTGATTTTTCTAGTTTCCTATAAATACATTATGAGAGAGGGAGGGCATAGCTCATTTTCGTGATCAATTCATCACTGAAGTATTGTCCCTGCCGGAGTCGCCATGCGCTCCCACAAGCTAGTTGATCAAGTCTACCTTAGATCCACTCATTGTCTTCTCCTTCAGATCCACTCGTTGTCTTCTCCTCAGCACATGAAGGCGCATGTCTTCCTTTCTTCCCTTTGATTTCACTCGCCTGAAGAACTATGTACTGATACCATTGGTTTCTGCTCCTCGACTCTTGTTGATGATCGACTAAGGGATTTTGAAGATTCCTTCGTTGCTCCACTGCTCTAGATTTGTTTTCTCACCCAAGGTACCATTGTTATGCCACTGTTACATTATTTTTTTTTTTGGGTTATTTTTTCTAGATGATTTCTTGCGACCTCCTTCTTGTTGAATTAATGATATTTGAAGCCATGTTGATGGATTTGTCTCGAGCTGGGTGTTTGGAATTTTGTGCATTCTAATATGATGTCATTTGTGCTTGTTTTGGTTTGTTAATCCCAGGCTTGGTTTGTTGATTCTCTAAGCAATAATCTAGTCATTTATGTCAGAAAGTAAAAGCACACTCAAGTCCTAATCTAGTCAGATGTCACATCAATGAATTTTCTTGAAGGCCAACAATGTCCCTTGTTCTATCGTGCCCAAAAAATTACATGGTGCTAATTATTTAATTTGGGCTCCTGCTGTTAAAACCATCCTGCATGGGCAAAATAAACTCTAATATATTACCAATGATCCTCCACCTACTGAAGCTCACTGTGATGTTTGGATGAGTGAAGATGCCATTGTTATGGTTTATCATGGCATAGTTTGGAGAACTCTGTTGCTACGCAGTTGAGTTTTGTGACTTGCCTAAAAAGATTTGGAATTGTCTCGCTGAGTCCTACTCCCAGAAAAGTAATATTTGACGAATTTATGAATTGTACAAGGAGATGTTCTCTGGAAAGCAAGGTGATAGATCCCTATTTGATCATTATAGCCATATTAAGGGAATTCATGGAGTGTCGTCCCTTCAACACGAATTTGACGTAGCAAAAAAAATATTGGGAAGAGTTCATGATTATTAACTTTCTAGCTAGTCTTAATCCTTCACCATGCAGTTTTAAGGATTAGATTCCAGCTAGTGAAACTCTGTATAATTGAACCAGTGCATATTCTTATATCTAGCAATCCTCATGAGGTACCCAGTTTTCCATAGTGATACATTCTTCTCTCACTTCCAATGCATATTGATGAGAATCAACAGGATCCATTATGTGCGCCGGTTGAACCAATTACAAGGGTTAGGACTGAGAGGATCAAAGAGGTATTAAATAGGCTGATTCATAATATTGGGACTGAGCAAGCTTCAAGGAATTATTCTAAGGTGGCATCAAGTGTAAAGTTGGGCCCAAAAGAAGATCAAGTCTTAATCCATGTGATCCAAGCAAGAGATGGAAGCGTTCAATGGGGTGGATATACAAGGTTTATGTGGATTGGGCTTCAAGCAGATTGGGCTTTATTAAATTTGTGATATAAGCTTTGTTTAAATCATTTGTATTTATGTTTCATTTGATATGGGCTGGATATTAATTAACTTAAGCGCATGCCTAGTTTTGGACTTTGATTAAATTAGGGTTGAATTAGGGTTTGATTAAAATAGCTATGTATATAGCATGAAAGACATCTTTTGAGGAGATTAGTTTTTATACTATACAAGAAAGAGAAAAATTTCTCTTCGGTTCTTCACTGAACTTTTAAAACTTATCAAAGATTTTATCTTTGTGACGTTCAAACCTTACACCTTCAGTTTTTTGTTTCGTTTTCATTTCTTTTCGTTTTCGCAAACTTTGTTTGTCACATCTATTTTGCATCAGTTCTTCACACTAAATCGGATAAAAAAAAAAAAAAAATCGAAAAAGGGTTTCTTGATCTCTTAAGTTTATTTGCATTTAGAATATGGAAAAAAAAAAAATAATAATAATAGTTGAAAAATAGAGAGAAAAAGAAGAGAGTGAATTGTCTTCTCTCTTCTCCCTTAAGTCTTATTTATAATAAAAAACTTACATCACATAAGGAAAGAAACCAAGACAAGGAAATATAGCTGTGACAATCATATCAAACCTAATTAATCCTCTATTAATCCTAATAGGAAATAAAATCATATCACTCCTAAATTCTAACACTCCCCCTCAAGCTGGAGCATATAAGTCAAAAATGCCCAGCTTGGATGAGAGATTCTGAAATGAAGACCGAGGCAATAGTTTCGTGAGAAGATCAATCAATTGAGAAGATGATCGAACAAACAGAGTGCTCAGCTCTTTGCGAAGTAACAAATCCCGAATAAAATGGCAATCAACCTCAATGTGTTTGGTACGTTCGTGAAACACAGGATTATTCGTAATAAAGATGGCAGCTTGATTGTCACAATGCATAGCCATAGGAGTAGGAATATCGACACCAAAATCCTGAAGTCGTGAACGAACCCAGAGCATTTCAGAGGCAGTATGAGCCATAGCACGATACTCAGTCTTAGCACTTGAATGAGCCACAACTTGTTGTTTCTTGCTGCGCCAAGTAACCAGATTATTACCAACAAAGGTATAGTAACCCGAAGTGGACCTTCGGTCATCAAGATTTTTCGGCCAATTAGCGTCACTATAGCCAGTCACCGAAAGAGAAGAAGGACGATAAAATAAACCGCGGCCGGGAGCACCCTTCAAGTAACGTAAAATACGACATACTGCTTCAAAGTGGGTGTTACGAGGAACATGCATAAACTGACTGACAATATGGACTGCATAAGTAATGTCAGGACGAGTGACTGTGAGATAAATCAACTTCCCTACGAGACGTTGATAATGACTCACATCAGAAAATGGTGAGCCAGTAGTCGCATCCAGTTTAACAGAGGCATCCATGGGAGTTTCAGCAAGTTGGGAACCAAGCCAATCTCAGATAAAAGATCCAGAACATACTTGCGCTGGGAAAGCATAAGTCCTGTGTTGGATCGTGCTATTTCAATGCCAAGAAAATAGCAAAGGGCACCCAAGTCTTTGGTGTGAAAGTAGTGACTTAAATGAGTTTTTAAATTAGCAATGCCTGCGACATCATCACCCGAGATAAGAATATGTCATCAACATATACAATCAACACAATTGTACCAGTAGTAGAATGCAGAGTAAAGACAGAATGATCTGAGGTAGACCGCTGCAGACCATACTTGAGTAGAACATCATTGAAGCGATCAAACCAAGCACGAGGGGATTGTTTTAGACCATATAAGGACTTACGTAATCGGCAGACTAAGTGTTCACTTCCAGGAAACACATAGCCTACTGGTTGATCCATATAAATCTCTTCGTGGAGCTCACCGTGAAGAAAAGCATTTTTGATATCCAGCTGGTAAAGTGGCCAAGATCGACTTACAGCCACAGCAAGAAGAATGCGAACTGAATTGAGACGAGCAACTGGAGAGAAGGTCTCTAGATAATCAACTCCATAAGTCTGAGTATAGCCTTTAGCAACAAGGCGTGCTTTAAGCCGCTCAACTGAACTATCTGGAAGATACATGACGTTATAAACCCAATGACAGCCCACTGTTTTCTTCCCGGAAGGTAATTTGGCTAGGTTCCAAGTATGATTTGTATAAAGTGCCTCTATTTCCTCATCCATAGCACACTTCCACCCAGGTGAAGACAACGTTGCTTGATATGAGACTAGAAGGGAGACTGAAGATAAGGCACAAATAAAAGTATACAAACAAGGGGAAGCACGATGATATGAAACAAATTTAGCAATAGGATATTGAGTGCAAACACGCCTACATCGATGCAGAGTAATGGGTAAATCATCATCAAAGGGAGATGGAGTAGAGGTTTGGACCTCAGACAAATCTGACGAGTTGGATGGGCCATAAGAAACAACTTATCTATTCTGATCCCGTTGGTATACCTGCAACTGATTTTGCTGAGACTCCTGCAAGGAAGGGTGAGAAAGAGGTAAAGGTAATGTAGGACTAGATGTTCCCTGACTAGTCTCCCCCTCACGAGTAGGATATGACTCCCCCTGAATGTTGGACAGTAAGTCATGGGATAATTGAGTCCCAGAGTCAAAGAAGAAGAGTGCGGATTCAAAAAAAGTAACATCAGCGCTCACAAAATACTTACGAGAAAGTGGATGATAACAACGGTACCCTTTCTAAGTACGAGAGTAGCCTAAAAAAATGCATTTTTGAGAACGAGGAGATAACTTATCTAAACCAGGATCTAGAATATGAACAAAGGCCACACAAGCAAAGACTCGAGGAGTAAGAGGAAAAGAATTACCCTCAGGATACAAGATAGAAAAAGGAGATTGGTTACCCAACACAGCAGATGGCATCCGATTAATGAGAAAGCAAGCAGTGAGAACAGCATCCCCCTAAAAAGGTTTTGATACATGCATATTGAACATCATAGTACGAGCAACATCAAGCAAATGACAATGTTTGCGCTCAGTGACACCATTTTGTTGGGAGGTGTGAATACATGTGGTCTGATGGATAATACCTTGATCAGTACAAAAAGTTGCCATAACAGATTGCACGTATTCTAGAGCATTATCTGATCGAAAAATTTTGATACGTTTGTTAAATTGGGTAAAAATCTCATTATAAAAGCGAGTCACAATGTATAGCAAATCAGACCTCTGTTTCATCAAAAATAATCAAGTCATGCGAGAATGATCATCAACAAAAATAACAAAATACTGATAACCATTAATACTAGTAATGCGAGATGGTCCCCAAATATTAGTTTGAACTAAATCAAAAGGTTCTGGTTGACGACTGACACCATGACTAGAAAAAAAGTTATGGTGGTGCTTGCCAAGCTGGCAAGCCTCACAATCTAGACTCGATACAAGACTTAAATGAGAAATGACAGACTTCAATTTATTTAACGAGGGATGCTCAAGACGAAAATGCCATTGGAGTGGAGAAATGGTTGCACTCAAAGCAGGTGAAGCGGTAGTAGAAAAGCTAGTTGGATTAAGATAGTAGAGCATGTCTTTCTCATGCCCCAAACCAATCGTCCTCTTGTTCTTGAGGTCCTAAAACACACAAGAGGTAGGAGAAAAAGTTACAGAACAATGTAAGGATTTGGTTAATTGGCTAACAGATAGTAAATTGAATGGGAAATTAGGCACATAAAGACTATGAGGCAAATGAATTGAAGAATGAGGAGAAATAACCCCTTGTACTTGTACAGGACGGGAATATCCATTAGCTAAAATAACATGATGATTAATAGGGTCTAAATGAGAGAATAAAGAGGATTTACCAGAAATATGAGAGCTTGCACCAGAATCAATGACCCAGGAAGGTGGAGTGGAAGTAGTACAAGCAATATTACCTGAATTTGCTAAGGTAACAATGGAAGTAGATGGGTGAGGTTTCGAAAGAGTTTGCAATAGCTCACTAAGTTGGGCAGCAAGATCACTGTTGGTACTTGAAGGCTCTAAAGCAGTGTGTGTCGACTGGGTGGAAGTGATAGGAGTAGAACCATCTAACGCATGATGAGCTTGATCCGGTCGACCATACTTGGCCCAACAATAAGGTTCAGTGTGATTGGTACGACCAGAGTGAGAGCATTTGCGATCCCCTCGCCCTCGAGACGAGCGACCACCACGTGAGGGGCCTCAAGAAGAACGACCACGTCCACGCATACTACCACGAAAGGCTCCTGTAGCAGTGTCAATGGAGATCAAGGCAGAGGTTTCTGAAGTAGTGGCCTGACCTTGAGTATGATGGCCTAAGGGTAATCGCAAAAGGCGAGAGTAAGCATTGGCAGTTGTAGGTAAAGTCTCACTAGCAAGAATTTGATCTTTGAAGCCACGCAGATCAGAATAAAGCCCAGAGAGAAGAGAGGCAATCATAAAATCTTCCCAGTGTTGCTTTTGTTGCTCAAGATCAGTAGTAAAGGGCCTATACTGTAACAGTTGATCCCAAAGATTCGTACGGACACTGTAATATTCTGCTCATATAACTCAAACACTCGTGAGACATCACTCTGTTGTGAGAATGAGTCAGCAAGAGAATCCTATATTTTCTTTGAAGAGTTACAAAATTCTACTATAGTGGCAATGCGGGGCTCAAGACTGTGCCATAACCATCCCATAACAATGGAATCTTCACTAAGCCAATCATCATACTCACTATCATCTGGTTTGGGCGGAAGGTCAGTAAGAAATTTCGATTTCTTCTTTCCACGAAGAAACACCTTCACCGCATGGGCCCAAGCCAAATAATTCAGTCCATTTAGTTTCTCAGAAGTAATTGACCGAGGAACATCTTCATCTTTCATTAATATTGATTTCGGTTCAAGAGTATTAACTTTCCCTTCTGCCACGAATAAAAATAAAAGAAAACCGAAATCAACGAGGAAGGGAATTACCAAGAGCCACCAGATCAGCAACGATGAACTAGACAATAAAAAAAAAGGAAACACAGCAGAATCAGATCAGTAATAACAACCGAGCATCAGCAGATCGCAGATCGTCATAGACAGACCATCAAATCAGAAGCAGAGCATCAGAACGAAACTAGATCAGCATCAGCATCTAGTAGTAACATCAGAACAGAACTAGATCAGAATCATAATAGAGCATCAGCAATAAAAGAAACCAAGCAGAACCAGATCGAGCATCAACAGAGCAGTCAGCAAGGATCACCAGTAGCAAGATGGACTCTCCTCCTTCAGGCGATCATCGTCGTATGTCGCCGGTGAGACGCCGGAGGGCCACATGCCGGCACGCGCCCAGAGACAGCAGGTGCGTGAGGATTGGGCAGCGGCGGTGAGTGGTGCGTGAAGGCGCGTCTAAGCTCCTTAGGCGACGCGCTCAAGTGGGTGGAGGTCATCGGCAGCCGGCAACTCTTTTAGGATGGTCGACGGTCAACTCCGATGACCGGAGGACCTGCCAGCGGCGAGACCAGAAGCTCCAACTCCTTCTTCTTCTCTTTTTTTTTTTTATTGAAAGAATGCTCTGATACCAAGTTGAAAAATAGAGAGAAAAAGAAGAGAGTGAATTGTCTTCTCTCTGCTCCCTTAAGTCTTATTTATAATCAAAAACTTGTATCACATAAGGAAAGAAACCAAGACAAGGAAATATAGCCGTGACAATCATATCTAACCTAATTAATCCTATATCAATCCTAATAGGAAATAAAATCATATCACTCCTAAATTCTAACAATAATAAATAAATAAATAAAAATAAAAAACAGCCCCCAAAAAAAAATCTGTTAGGATTCTGAAATTGTTTTGTTTTATTATCCTTCAAGAAAGTTCTTCTTTATTGATCTTTGGTGTTTAATTTTTCATTTGAAATAGTTCTGGGTACTAAGTTTCATCTTTTCATATTCAATTTAATCTAGACTAGACCTATATTAAATTTTAGTCTTTATTCCTAAACTCCTTTTTGTTTTTGTTCTTCCTTCTCGTTTCTTGAGTTCCTACAGTTTGAACACTATAATCTGATTTCTTGATTGAGTTTATTTAGTTCAATAAAGAACTAAAAGGGAAAGATAAGAGTGAAAAAGGGCAAGAGTGTGTGAGACCATCATTGAGGGAAAAAAAAAGCCAAATTAAGAGTGAAACACGAGTGGAGTGACGTATCTTTGAGTGCAAACACGCAAGGGAGTGTGTGAAGTTTATTACTAACTTTTATTGTTTATTATTTATTTATTTATTTATTTATTTGTAGCTATCAAATATGTCTTCAAAAGATGGATCATCACCCAAGTTGGAAAAGGAGAATTTGTTCTTTGTGTTCCAAGTAATGCAATAGCAGCTTGAGCGTATGAATGTGGTGTGTGGTGAGATAAAGGATCGGATGGATAGGCAAGGCACTGCTATTGCTAACTTGCAAAGGGGATATCCCCAAAATTTCCCTAACGCTAGAAGGCAAAAGAGGTGTGCTCCCATACATATAGATGACTTTGATGATGAACATGAGGAAGAAGATGATCAAGCATCAAATGGTTGATATGGGCAAATTTAGGCAAAGAGATGATAGGCATGATCAAGGGTTTCGAAGGAATAATAGAGGCCATGAGGTCGTAGACAGGAACCATGGGAATATTAAAATGAAGATTCCCTCTTTCCAAGGAAGAAATAACCCAAAAGCTAATCTAGAGTGGGAGAAGAAAGTAGAGTTGATTTTTGATTGCCACAATTACTTTAAAGAAAAAAATGGTGAAGTTAGCTGTGATAGAATTTACTGACTATGCAATTATGTGATGGGATCAACTTACAGTGAATAGACGGAGAAATCATGAAAGGCCAATTGAGATTTGGGGTGAGATGAAGGCTATCATGAGGAGAAGATTTGTCCATAGCCATTACTATAGGGGACCTATTTTAGAAGTTGCAGAGCCTTAGTCAAGGTTCTAAGAGTGTGGAAGATTACCATAAGAAGATGGATGTGGCTATGGTTTGGGCAAATGTAAAGGAAGATATGGAAGCTACTATGGCAAGATTTCTGATTAGTTTGAACCATGAGATAACAAATGTTGTGGAGTTACAGCACTATGTAGAATTAGAAGATATGGTGCATACGTCTATGACGGTGGAGCGGCAACTCAAGAGAAAGGGTAGTTTAAGGCCAAGAGAAAATTCCGGTTCATTTTCTTCGTGGAAATTGAATTGGAGGAAGGATGATAGGGTTGTTTCTAAGGCTAAGACCGAACCACCTAAGGGCAAGGAAGATGTTTCCACCAAAAAAAGAGGTTAATCTGATTCCCAACCAACTCGTCATCATAATATCAAATGTTTTCATTGTTTAGGAACATGACACATAGCTTCTTAGTGTCCAAACAAAAAAGCTATGATCTTGCGTGATAATGGGGAAGTGGGAACTGAAAGTGATAGTGATGATGATTGAATACCGCTACTTGAGGATGCTAGTAATGATGGTGTTGAGTATCCACTTGAAGGTGAAACACTTGTGGCTAAGCATGCATTAAGTGCTCAAATCAAGGAGGATGAATTGAAGCAACAAAGGAAAAACATCTTCATACTAGATGCCACATCAATAACAAGGTATGTAGTACGATTTATTGATGGGGGTAGTTGCACCAATGTAGCTAGCACTACTTTAGATGAAAAAATAAACTTGCCTATTGTAAAACACCCCAGGCCATATAAGTTGCAATGGTTGAACGAGTGTGGGGAAATAAGGGTAAATAAGCAAGTGGTAGTTTCTTTTTCAACTGAGAAGTATAGTGATGAAGTGCTTTGTGAGGTTGTTCCCGTGCATACGGGTCACATACTAGTGGGTAAACCTTGGCAGTTTGATAGGAAGGCCATTCATGATGGGTTCAAGAATAGGTACTCTTTTGCAAAAGATAACAAATCCATTATCCTTGCACCATTGACCCCAAAACAAGCATATGAATACCAATTGAAGTTGAAAAGAGAGATTGACTTGAGGGGAGTGAGTGAGGCTAAGAGTAAGAAAAAAAAAAAATAGAGTGAGAATAAAAATATAAGAGAGGCCAAGAGTGCCAAAAAAAAAAAAAAAAAAGAAAAGAAAGAAAGAAAAGAAAAAAGAGAGTGAGAGAAAAACAGAGAAGCAAGTGAGAGAAAAATAGAGAAGCAAGTAAGCTTTCATGCTAAGGAGAGTGATGTCAAGAGTGCCTCTCATACTAACCAGCCTATGTTTGTACTTTTGCACAAGGAGGCATGTTTTAATACTAATGGTCTTGACAAATCTTTGCCTAGTGTTGCTGTTTCTTTGTTGTAAAGAGAAACATCATTAACATAGAATTACTAGGTAATGCATGGGAATTTTTATTGTTACAGAAGCTAAAAGAGAGAATTCTAGTACAAGGGGCCAAGAATTGTACAAGTTTCTTAATTTTTACTATGAAAGGTGAAGAGCACATGCAATATTGTATTTAAAGAACATTGTTCCATGAATATGGTGTGGCTACACAATATGAATATCCATAGTTTGAAAAATACAGCCATACAAATAAATACACATTATTGTGTTTGTTTGTCATTCTATGCTGTGTCCTAGTATCTATGTCACACTTTAAGCAAATCAAGGAATCCTGATAGAAATGTCTGAATTCATATCTATTTGCAAAAGAACTTACATGGCTATTTATACATGAAGTTAGAAGCTATTCTAAGGAAAAACAATAAAAATCCCTATAAATTAGGAGTTGATTGATTGTAACAAAATCAGCCTAATTATCAGCCTAATCAAATCAACCTAATCAAATTAATTACAATTGATTCTAATTGACAAAAATATATAATTTGTGACACTCCCCCTCAAGCTGGTGAATGGATATCCTCCATGCCAAAATTGACCATTAAGTTACGAAAGATACCACTGGGCAACCCTTTTGTAAGCACATCTGCTAATTGATCTCCTATAGGGACAAATGAAGTACAGATTAATCCTCTATCCAATTTTTCTTTGATGAAGTGCCGATCAACCTCAACATGTTTTGTACGATCATGTTGTACTGGATTGTGAGCAATATTAATAGCGGACTTGTTATTGCAGTAAAGCTTCATTGGGCCATCCCATTTGATCTTCATGTCTTCCAAGATTATCTTTAGCCATAATAATTCACATATCCCTAGTGCCATTGCTCTGAACTCTGCTTCTGCACTAGATCTTACAACTACATTTTGCTTTTTGCTTCTCCAAGTGACGAGATTTCCTCCTAGGATAGTACAATAACCTGAGCTTGATCTCCTGTCAACTAAAGATCCCGCATAGTCTGCATCTGTATAAGCTTCAAGAGTCAATCCTTCTCCCTTTTTAAATAGAATCCCTTTCCCTGGCATACCCTTCAAGTATTACAGAATTCTATGTACTGCCCTGAGATGTGATTCTTTGGGATTGTGCATAAACTGACTCACAACACCTACGGCATAGGCTATATTAGGTCTAGTATGGGATAAATAGATCAATTTTCCCATAAGTCTTTGATAAGATCCTTTATCAACAGCAGTATTGTCTGGAGCCTCACAAAGTCTATGGTTTGACTCTATGGGTGTCTCTGCTAGTTTACAACCCAATTTACCAACATCGGCTAATAGATCCAAGACATACTTTTGCTGTGATATGAAGATCCCTTGTCGTGAGTGAGCTACTTCAATGCCAAGAAAATATTTTAGCTTGCCCAGGTCCTTGATCTCAAACTCCTTCAACAATGCTATTCCTCCTAGGTCATCTCCTGTAATAATGATGTCATCCACATAAACTAGTAGTATGGACACTCCCCCTGAGACTGAATGCTTCACAAATAAAGTATGATCACCTTGGCTTTGCCTATATCTCATACCATTCATGGCTTTGGTAAATCTCCCAAACCATGCTCTTGGAGATTGTTTTAACCCATACAATGCCTTTTTTAGTTTACACACTGTACCTCTTGTAGCATGTCAGTCAAATCCTGGTGGAATCTCCATATAGACCTCTTCCTCTAGATCTCCATGTAAGAATGCATTCTTGACATCAAACTGCTGTAATGTCCAACCAAGGTTAGCTGCCACAGATAATAAAACTCTGACTGTATTCATTTTAGCAACTAGGGCAAAAGTCTCCATGTAATCTATGCCATAGGTTTGACCGCATCCTTTAGCAACTAGTCGAGCTTTATATCTCTCCAAAGTGCCATCTGAATTATACTTGGTTGTGAACACCCATCTGCACCCGA
Source organism: Vitellaria paradoxa (assembly GCA_019916065.1). Taxonomy (NCBI): domain Eukaryota; kingdom Viridiplantae; phylum Streptophyta; class Magnoliopsida; order Ericales; family Sapotaceae; genus Vitellaria; species Vitellaria paradoxa. Next base: position 19,032,567 of record CM034241.1, on the reverse strand, counting down.
TTGGTTTCTTTCCTTTTGGTAACTCTACAATGTCCCAAGTTTTGTTTTTCTCTAGTGCTTCCATCTCAATTTTCATAGCACTTACCCAATTCCCATTTTTTAATGCCTCGGAAAAAGTTTTGGGAATAGGAATGGTATGTAAGTTGGTGAGAAAGGTCCTGTGGCTAGATGACAAGTTTTCATATGAAAGGAAAGAATACAAAGGATGTTTGGTGCAACTTCTAGTACCCTTTCACAAGGCAATAGGAAGATCATAATCATGAGTATCAGAAGTATTATCAGTAGAAGAAGTGGTTACCTCAATGCTTTCAGGAGTAGAAGTGGATGATTGGACAAGCTCTGATGGAGCAGTTGATGCTATTCTTCGGGAATAAACTTGCAATGGGCGAGTAGAGTCTTGAGTTTGCTTTTGCTACAAATTTAGCTCAGGTTGAATGATGGATTGAGAGGTGGGTTTCGATTGTATGTTGGGTTGTAAGGTAGGTTCAAGTTCAGTGTTTTGCTGCAATGTTGGCTTGGAAGATTTAGTGACATTTGCTGGTAACTCTGGAAATTCAAGAAGATTCATTTCCTTACTGCTGAGAAAGGAATCCTCCCCCTGGCTATGAAAGTAGGACTTTTGCTCAACAAATTTAACATCAGCAGACACATAGTATTTCTTTGTAGGTGGATGATAACACTTGCAACCTTTTTGAGTAGAAGAATAGCCAATAAATACACATCTAAGAGCTCGAGGATCAAGTTTGGTCCGATTTTGAGAATGAATATGAACAAATGCAACACATCCAAATATTTTTGGGACAAGATTATTAGATGCATTGAAATGTGGAAAATGTTGTGTGAGGACCTGCATTGGACTATTAGAATCAAGAACTCGAGTAGGAAGCCTATTAATGATATGGGCAGCAGTTAAAAGAGCTTCCCCCCAATATTGTTTAGGAACACCTTTTTGAAATAGAATGGCTCGTGTACTAGCAAGAAGATGACTATTTTTCTGTTCAGCTACTCCGTTTTGTTGAGGAGTATTAATGCAGGAAGACTCATGTATTATGCCTTGGGTTTGAAAAAAAGTCGATAGAGATTGATTGAAAAAATCCCTTGCATTATCAGAACGGAATCGCTGTATATTCATCCCAAATTGAGTTTTGATCATATGATAAAAGATGGGAAATATTGAGCTCACATCAGATTTGTGTTTTAACAAATAAATCCAGGTCACACGAGTGCAATCATCAATAAATGAAACAAACCATCTAGCTCCAGAAATATTAGAAACAGTGGAAGGACCCCAAATATCACTGTGAAAAAGAGCAAAAGGAACAGATGTTCTGTTATTACTAATTGGAAAAGAAGCACACTTATGTTTAGCTAGCTCACAGACTTCACAATGAAAAGTCTCAATGGCAAGTCCCTTAAACAAGGAGGGAAACATTCTTTTGATAACATTAAATGATGGATGACAAAGACGAAAATGATGAAGCCAAATCCTATCTTTATTGGATTGAAATGAACTGGAATGAAAGGAAAGCGGTGACAAACTCTGAACTCTACATTGTCCATTATGTGCTTTAAGATAATATAAGTCGGCTTTCTCCTTAGCATGTCCAATCATCCTCTTCGTATCCTGTTCCTGAAAAACACAGTGATCAGGGTAAAAAATTGCATTACAATGAGAATCTCTTGTGAGCTTCTAGATGGAAATAAGATTGGAGCAAAGTTTTGGGACATGAAGAACATTTTTAAGTGTAAGGCAATCACTTAGACACACATCTCCTTGGCCAGCAACAGTGGTAACTGACCCATCTACTATGGTGATTTTCTTATTGCTAGGGCAGGGACTATATGTGATGAATTTATGTGAGGAATGGGTCATATGGTCAGTGGCTCCTGAATCAATAATCCAAGAATCTGAAGAAACTTTTTCCGATGCATTAAAAACTGATAAATATTGAGAAAGAACAGTTGAAGATTGAGAGGAAGTACCTGAGAACACCAAAGAACAAGTACCTTGTGTGGGGTTCTTCTCCAATGTCTCCAACAGATTCCTTATCTTTTCAATCTCCTCTTTGTTGAAATCAACAACAGTTGAGCTTTCCTCATTACTGGTTGTTATATGAGCCTGTCCTTGCCCCTTTTTCATGATTTGAGGCTTGCCATGAAGCTTCCAACACTTTTCCCTGGTATGACGAGGCTTCTTGCAGTGGGTACACCATAAGGAATCACTATTAGATTGTTTTGGCTGATAAGGCTGATAAGTTTTCTTATTGACTTCGTCGGGATGCTGCATAGCACTTTTGGATACAAGTGCAGAGCTTTCAACTGACTTGGCTTCAAGCATGACACCCCTTCTTCCTTCCTCAGCCAGCACGATGGCAATGGCCTCATTTAAAGATGGCAATTCTTCTCTTCCAAGAATTTGCACTCTTACAGCATCAAACTCAGCATGTAGTCCTGCAAGAAATTCATAGATTCGATCCTTTTCAATCAACTTCTTTAGAATAACTGTATCGTCGCTGCACTTCATCTGAATGCACTGATAATGGTCCATCTCCTGCCACAGACCTTTCAATAAATTAGAGTACTCCGTAACTAACCGATTTCCCTGTTTAGTATTGGAAATTTTAGTCTTGATTTCATAGATTTGTGCAGCATCCCGTACTTTGGAGTAGGTTTGTTGGACAGTTTCCCATATTTCTTTGGCTGAGCCGAGGAACATGCAAGTATTACTAATCTCTGGAGATATAGAATTCCATAACCAGGACATTACCATCGAGTCTTCTTCATCCCAAGCATCGAATTAGGATCTCCTGGTTTAGGACCAGTACCAAGCAAATGGCTCAACTTACCTCGTCCCTTGAGAAACATACGAACCAGTTGAGACCATTTCAAATAATTTTTTCCATCTAACCTGTACACTACTGGAATATTCTGTAATTCACCAGCTGCCATATTTTTCAATTCACCCATTGGAGTAGAATTGCTGGTTACCTCAGACATTATTTAGAGTAGAGAAACACTGAAAGGAACAGAAAAATACAGCAACGGAGAAGAAAAATATTGTGTACAAATCAAGGAAAAATGAGTTCACCACTGTTAAGGCCTATTCAGTCCAAAAGAAATTCTAGGCTAGTGTCTATGAAGGCTGGCGATCAGATCTGGGTTGACGACTGCCAGAGATAGAGAGTCACGCGCTCTCACGCACCGGCGCGTGGGAGTTGCAGTAGCTTTTCACGATAGCGCGTGAGGGCGCGTGGGGCTTCCAGTGAAGTTCTGATCAACGTCGGGATGATCGCTGGCGACTTTTGAGGCAGACCCAGGAATGTCTTGAACAAATCGAATGATTGAAAGGTACTCCAATGGCAATGAAGGCCACGGAAAGATGTTCCAATGGCAATGAAGGCCACGGAATGAAAAAATGAGGCAAGCAGAATTGAAAGAAGAGCCTAAGCTCTGATACCATGACAGAAATGTCTGAATTCTTATCTATTTGCAAAAGAACTTACATGGCTATTTATACATGAAGTTAGAAGCTATTCTAAGGAAAAACAATAAAAATCCCTATAAATTAGGAGCTGATTGATTGTAACAAAATCAGCCTAATTATCAGCCTAATCAAATCAACCTAATCAAATTAATCACAATTGATTCTAATTGACAAAAATATATAATTTTTGACAAATCCAATTACAATAATGTTTACGCATCAAAGCATGATGTCTGTACTTCCGACTCAATTCAGATACTTTACTAGTTCAACAAGTCTCAGGATCAATTTCCAAAATCTAAGCACTCATGATACTTCATATTAACAGCATTAACAGGTCAGCTATTGTTTTGCGGGTAACACCAGCGTACATGTTCATTCTGAAATTCCAGAATCCGTTCAGAAACCTCAATCCACGTTAAAGTCAAACTGATCATCTCATTTTCCTTGTTCAACAGCTTCAAAATAAAAAATAAAAAAAATAAAATAACATAAATTAACATATGAATGAAATAAACCTTGACTGCATCAACCATCCTCTGCCAAGCAAGCACAGAATCAGTGCCCCCTGAAATAACCAAATTATATGCTAGATTAGTTGCTCAATAAAGAGAGAGGTGCAAAACAACAATCTCCAAGTACCATGCAAGCAAAAAGCTTAAATCTCACAATTTCACAACATAAATTGTATTACCAGCTGACGTATGTTGATGGCAAGCAAGCTCTAGAGCCAAAAATGGATCCTTAGAATGAGATGATTCCTCAAGAACTGCAATGCAACACCAAATGAAGTAACAAATTCCATGCAGATTGCCTCACATGACATACAAATTTTTCTCTTGTTACTGTTAGAGAATTAGTATACAAAGCAGTGGGAACAACTTCCACCACCAAGAAATGACTTCAGGCTTTTAGCCCCATCCAACCCCCTCAAGAAATGGCATGCACTACCATCTCAAGCAATTTGGGACCAGCAATAATGTTGAATAAAAAAGTAAATACCTCCTTTACAGCTTGCCCATTCATTTCTCAAAGTCTCTGGGATATAATCAAACCAGCACTCATAGAGTTCTTTCTGAAGCCGTTCAGAGGACTGCTCAAAAGACATCTGTCAAGGGGAACTAGGAAAAAGTAGAACTTCAGGCAAAGTTCAAAATTCTTATAAATAATACATTAATGGGAAAGGTATGGCTGTCTTTCCATATTTTGGAACATAAATAAACTGTAGTACAGGCAATAAGATGCACAATGCCTCGTCATTTCTGTAGTTGAATAGTGTGTAACAAGCAGAAGACCAACTCCTTAACATCTTTTAAGGCTAATTGTTTTAACCTAGCTTCTATCTGATGGAGCTGCAGTAGTTAAAGCAGCCATATAAATCATTATAGCAATTAACTAAGGATAGATTCTGATTTTGCTTTTGTAGGATAAGCAAGCATAGGAACTAGTGAATGTGCAAGCAGATATCAGAAATCATTCGAAAATAGACAATAATGATTAGAAATTAAGAATTCGAGAAATGTATTCAATTTTTCTCAAATATGGGTATATAACTATGTCTTTTTTGTAAATAAAGGGAAAAATGGGCTCCCCTATGTTGTTTAATAACTGGCCTCTTGCCATTACGCTATAAAACTGCAAGGAAATATTCTCCAAATTCGGTTTTAGTGCATCATCTAGAAAAATTCAATTATGTTATTCTCTTTCATTCTTGTCAAGAAGATTGAATTGAAAGATGAAATTATCGTATTGTATTAGAGTTCACCTTAACCTATTTATATACATAGGAATCCTATGTATTAGGAAACTATTATAATCAATCAGTCAAATTTCCTACACCGTGAAATTGAAAAACTGATTATCTTCCCACTATATTTACAATAATATCTAATACTCTCCCTCAATGTGGAGCATATACATCATATGTTCCAAACTTATTACAATTTATTAGTTGAAGAAGAAATAGAGAAAAAATTGAGAGAGATAAATTCCCTCTCTCCCTAATACTATATTTATAATTAACGTTAAATTACAAAACGGAAACTGGAATAAACTAGTATATACTAATAACAAAAAATAACTAAATTACAATCCGTCAATTATTTCCTAACTATTCTAATACTCTCCTTCAAGCTGGAGCATAAAAATCAAACATACCTAGCTTGGTAGTCATTTTCTGAAATGGAGAGCCAGCTAAGGGCTTAGTGAGAAGGTTACCCAACTGAGAGTCTGATCGTACAAACGAAGTAATGATTATCACGTTTAACCAGGAGATCTCGAATAAAATGACAATCAACTTCTATATGTTTGGTACGTTCATGAAAAACAAGGCTGTTAGCAATGAAGATCGCAGACTAATTATCACAGAATATAGATTTGGAGTTGAAATATTAAGACCAAAATCTCAAAGAAGAGAACGAAGACAAAGCAATTCAGACTCAGTATAAGTCATGTCACGATACTCAGTCTCAACACTAGATTGAGTCAATACAGTCTATTTTTTAATATACAAAGTAAAGAAATTACCACCAATGAAAGTGTAGTATCTAGAACTAGACCTCCGATTTGAACGACTACCAGTCTAATCTGCATTATTGTATCCAATTACATCTATCTTGATGAAAGCTCGATAAAGTAAACCATTACTAGGAGAATTTTTCAAATACCTCAAAATATGACACACAGCTTCAAACTGAGGTTTACGTGGAGCATGCATGAACAAACTAACCATACCTACTACATATGTAATGTTAGGACGAGTTATAGTGAAATAAATCAGCTTACCCAGAAGGTGTCGATAACGACAAACATCAAGAAAAGGATCACCACTCTCATTCTCCAAGCGAATAGAAGGATCAATAGGAGTATCAACAGGATGGGAACCTAGAAGTCTAATCTTAGAGAGTAAATCCAGAACACATTTTCTTTGAAATAAAGATATGCCCTGGGAAGAACGAGCAACCTCAATCCCGAGAAAATAGTACAAAGCTCCAAGATCCTTTACCAAACCAAACCAAACCAAACCAAACCAAGCCTTTTCCCACTAGGTGGGGTCGACTATATGGATTTGTCGACGCCAATTAGATCCGTTTAGGGGCATGTCCTCCGATAAATCTAGGTAGGTCAGGTCATGTTTAATGGTTTCTTTCCAGCTTCTCTTGGGTCTTCCTCTACCTCTCCTACTCCTGGCAATCTCCATACTTTCACACCTTCTAACAGGTGCCTCTGCTAGACGCCTTCTAACATGGCTAAACCATCTTAATCGGTTTTCTCTCATTTTATCTTCAATCGGTGTTATTCCTACTTTGCCCCTAATCTCCTCGTTCCTAATCCTATCTTTCCTTGTAATCCCGCACATTCACCTTAGCATCCTCATCTCCGCAACTGCCATCTTCTGATCATGATTATGCTTTACTGCCCAACACTCTGATCCATATAGCAGCGCTGGTCTAACCGCTACCTTATAACACTTTCCTTTCACCTTGAGGGGGATTTTTCGGTCGCACAAAACCCCCGAAGCACTCCTCCATTTGGTCCGCCCAGCTTGAATCCTGTGACTTACATCGGTATCAATCCCTCCATCTTGTTGCACCATAGATCCAAGGTACCTAAATTTATTTTTCTCTACAATCTTTTGTGTACCTAAACTTACTTCTATACTACCCATTATGCTATTTTGACTAAACTTACATTCCATATATTCCGTCTTGCATCAGCTTAGCCTAAACCCTTTTGTCTCTAACGTATCCCGCCACAATTCTAGCTTAGCATTCACTCCTTCTCTCATCTCATCTACTAAAACAATATCATTTACAAATAGTATACACCACGGCACCTCATCTTGAATATGTCTTGTAATCTCATCCATAACTAAAGCAAACAAGTACGAGCTTAACGCTGAGCCTTGATATAAACCAATCATGATAGGGAACTCATTAGTCTCTCCACCAGTCGTCCGTATAGATGTCATGGCTCTATCATACATGTCTTTTATCACCTCAATATATGCGACACATGCTCCTTTCTTTTTCAATACTCTCCATAGAATCTCCCTAGGAACCCGATCATATGCCTTCTCTAAATCGATAAACACCATATGTAAATCTTTTTGACCTTCTCTATACTGTTCCATTAACCTCTTCAAGCGAAAGATAGCCTCCATGGTTGATCTTCCAGGCATGAAACCAAACTGGTTCTCTGAAACGTTTGTTGTCCTTCTTAGTCTTCTCTCAATAACTCTCTCCCATAATTTCATCGTATGGCTCATCAATTTAATCCCGCGGTAGTTCGCACAGTTCTGAATATTTCCTTTGTTCTTGTATATGGGTATAAGGGTACTTTTCCTCCATGCATCAGGCATCTTCTTGCTCTTTAGCACTACATTAAAAAGTTCTGTCAACCAACTTATGCCATCCTCTCCTAAGCACCTTCAAACCTCAATAGGGATACCATCTGGCCCAACCGCTTTCCCATTATTCATCCTTTTTAATACTTCTTTTACTTCTTCCCTACTGATTCTCCTATAGAACATAAAATTTAATTCTTCTCTAAAAGTGGTAAACTGCCCCAAATGTATGTCACTACTACTGCTTGCGTTAAATAACTTGTAGAAGTAGCTCTTCTAAAGCTCCTTTATCTCCTCTTCCTTTACTAATACATTTTCATCCTCATCCTTAATGCATTTAACTTGGTTTAAATCCTTGGTTCGTCTATCTCTAGATTTAGCAAGCTTGAATATCTCTCTTTCGCCCTCCTTAGTGTCAAGTCGCCTATATAAATCCTCAAATGTCTTTGCCTTAGCCTCACTAACTGCCTTTTTGGTTTCTCTTCTACCTTCTTTATACCTCTCCAAGTTCGCTTCATTTCGGTCGTTTTGCTAAGATTTAAAACACTCTCTTTTAACTCTTATCTTGTCTTGGACGGCCTCGTTCCACCACCATGCCTCTTTCTGTGCCGGAGCACTCCCTTTGGATTCTTCTAAGACTTCTTTCCCTACCCTCCTAATACACTTTGCTACCTTATCTCACATAATATTTGCACTCTCATTTACCGTCCAAATATTTTCCTCTAGTACTCTTTCCCTGAATGCTGCTTGCTTATCACCTTTTAAGTTCCACCATTTAGTCTTTGAGCATCTATACGACTTCTTTTTTCTAGCCCACCTTTGAAACTGCACATCTATGATCAACAACCTATGTTGGGCAGTCAAGCTCTCCCCTAATATAACTTTACAATCTTTACAAGCTACACGGTCTCTTTTCCTAGTTAAGAAGAAGTCAATCTGTGTCTTTGAGGAGCCACTCTTATAAGTCACTAAATGTTCCTCTCTCTTCCGAAAAAAGGTGTTCGTCACCATGAGATCATAAGCCACTGCAAACTCCAAAATATCCTTCCCTTATTCATTTCTATCACCGTAACCATATCCCCCGTGTACTTCTATATATCCATCTATGTCGCGTCCTATATGACCGTTCAAATCTCCTCCTATGAAGACCATCTCTCCTTGAGGTATCTCTAATAGCATTCCTTCCAAGTCTTCCCAAAACTTCTCCTTATGTACATCTCCTCAGCCCACCTGGGGGGTATAAGCACTAATTACGTTTATTATCTCTTCTTCTAACACTAACTTAATTGTAATAATCCTATCTCCACAGCATTTCACATTAACTATATCTTCCTTTAGGTCCTTGCTTACTACTATGCCGACCCTATTTCTTGATCTATTAATTCCCGTATAACATAACTTATACCAAGTCCTCTCAATCTCTTTAGCTTTCTGTCCCATCCACTTTGTCTCTTGCAAACAAGTAATTACGATTCTTCTCCTTTCCATTGTATCCACCACTTCCATAAGTTTCCCAGTTAAACTCCCAATATTCCAAGTACCTAATCTCAGCCTTCTATTTTGGACTAGCTTCCTTGCCCCCCCACTCGTCTAGGAAAGTGCGAGGACCCTTGCCTATTTAACACCGCACCCGGGCGCCGATGCAGCAGTCCTTGCTTATTTAACACTGTACTCGGACCATACAGCGCGTTGCTAAGTAGGGAACGCCCCCACGAAATCTCATTAGGTGTTAGAAAATCCATAAAAAAATTCGACAAAGTTTTACGCTGGCTATCGACTACCTAACACAACCCTTCTCCTTTATCCGGGCTTAGGACCGGCCATGAAAAAAAACATAGGCGGAGTTCTCCAAGATCCTTTATGTGGAATTATTTTTCCTAGATAACTCTTTAATGCAGAAATGCCCTTAGTGTCATCACCAGAAATGATGATATCATCTATATAGATAATCAAGATAATGGTGCCAGATGGTGACCGATGAACAAACATTGAGTGATCAGAGGTGGACCATTTGAAACATAATCTAGAAGAGCAGAGCTAAACTGATCAAACCATACTTGTGGAGATTGTTAGAGTACATACAAGGCTTTGCATAAGTGACAAACAAGGTGCTCATTTCCTATAATGGTATACCTCGGTGGCTAGTCCACGTATACCTCCTCCTAGAGTTCATCATGCAAAAAAGCATTCTTAATATCAAACTAAAACAGGGGCCAAGACTTGCACATTGCCAATACAAGAAGAATGCGAACTGAATTAAGACGAGTCACTAGTGAGAAAGTCTCAAGATAGTCCACACCATAAGTTCGGGTATAATCCTTAGCAGCCAAACGAGCTTTCAGATGCTTAACAGAACCATCAGGCTAATATTTTATTGCGTAAACCCAATGACAACCAAATGTCTTCTTTCCCAGAGGAAGAGAAGTAAGCTCCCACGTCTGGTTGTAATGTCGTACTTGCATCTCTTCATCCATTGCTTTCTTCCAGCCTAGTGATAATAGTGCTTGATTATAAGAAGTAGGAATAGAAATAGAGGATAAGACCCAAACAAAAGACTAAAATAAGGTAACATACGATGATAGAAAATAAACTTAGCAATAGGATGTTGAGTACATGCACGTTTACCTCGTCGTTTGGCAATAGGAAGATCATTAATAGTGATAGGCTCAAGCTCAAGCTCATCCTGACTAGTGATAGAAGTGTTCAGTTTAGGAGTAGAAGTATCAAGAGCAAGTGTCTCAAGAGGTGCAAGATCCATAGGTGCAGCAGTGACTAGAGCAGGGCGAGCGCGACGTTTATAAACCTGTAATGGGATATTAGGAATAGAAAGAACTGGATCAGCAAAGGGAAACGATCTAAATGACTCCCCCCTTGAGATGACAACTCCCCTAGAACCTGAAAATAGGGTGTTGACTCAAAGAATGCAACATTAGCACTAACAAATAATCGACGAAATGGAGGATGATAACAGCGGTAGCCCTTTTGAGTACGAGAATAACCTAGAAAAATTCAACGACAAGCACGAGGTGATAATTTGTCCAGGCTAAGATCAAGATTATGGATAAAGACAGTGCAACCAAAGGTACGAGGGGGAAGAGAAAAAGATTAGAGAAGGGTAAAAGAGAGAGAAAGATGACTGATTACCAACGGTGACAGATAGAACACGATTAATAAGGTGAAAAGCAGTTAAGACAGCAACGCTCCAATATGATATCAGGACATTCATATGTATTTGTAAAATGTAGACTACATCCAATAGACAGCGATATTTGCGTTCAGGGACACCATTCTGCTGAGATGTATGAACAAATGAGGTTTGACGGATGATGCCCCTGTCAACACTAAATTTGTCCATGACAGACTTGATATATTCTAAAGCATTATCTAATCGTAAAATTTTGATTCTTTTGTCAAATTGGGTAAGAATTTCATTATAAAAGCATAAGACAATATAAGAATTTCATTATAAAAGCGTAAGACAATATTGGGTAACTCTAACAACTTTCATTAAAAATATCCATGTCATACATCAGAAATCATCCACAAATATAACAAAATACCAATAACCATTAATAATAGAAACTCTAGAAGGACGCCAAATGTCCGTATAGACTACAAAAAAAAGGTTCAAACTCACGACCATGATTACGACTAAGAAAAGAACTACCGTGGTGCTTTACCAGTTGGCAAGCTTCACATTGTAGACTCGAGATAGAACCAAGACCAGGAACGGCAAGCTTAAGTAGAGATAAAGATGGATGGCCCAACCGGCAATGAAACTGAAAAGGTGAATCACACGCATGAAAAGATAAAAGAGATGGAGAGAAATTAGCAGGATCAAGGTAATAGAGACCATCTCGCTCACATCCAGAACCAATCCTCTTTTGCGTCCTGAGATCCTGAAAAACACAGAAGATGGAGAGAAGATTATGGAGCAGTTTAAGAGTTTGGTTAACTGACTAATAGGTAATAAATTAAAAGGAAAGTTAGGCATGTAAAGACTCAAAGGTAAAGATAAGAATGACGAAGGTTTGAGGTATCCTTTACTAGCCACAAACCGGGAGGACCCATCAGCCAATGTAAAATGATGAAGAGTAGTAGTCAAATCAGAAAACAAGGAAAGATTACCTGATACATGAGCACTAGCACTAGAGTCAAGAATCCACTGTGGAGCAAATGAGGAAGAAAAACAAGCACT